>VYZP01024368.1:64737-108325 GCA_013400635.1 Hypocryptadius cinnamomeus
AAAGAAGTGCTGTGTGTGAGAGCACGTGTGTGTGTGTTTATATAGTATGGGAGACAGAGACTAAACTGAGCAAGTGTGGGAGGGTGAGAACCTTTATTGTGCAACAAACTGATGGCACCAAATATGCTGCATTTGTTGTGAGTTAAAAGGTTTATACAAAGATTTTCTTAGTAGTGTCTAAGATCTTAATAGGGTAATTAATCTTTCTAAGTGTTACTGCCAGATTATGGGATCAGCTATTACCCCTGGCTACAGAGTACTCCTTTGTGTGTTGCTATGAACAGGACTAAGTGATGAGACTACTCCGTTTGCCAAGCAAAGATATGGTTGCTGCTAGCTTGTTTATGTTTGAAATGTGTTTTCTGGTGCAGTAAGAGAAGGCTGCACCATTTCTTTGGGAATATTGGTGCCCTTTAAAATGAGTCTTATTAGGAGAAGAAGGGCATGAAGTGCTGTAGAATTTCCAGAGCTTTATAGAAAAGTGCATATATACTTTGAGAGACACAATGGTGAGTTGCTTGGTTTGACAATTATTTTTTTTTTTAAAGCAGGAAAAGAAATAGATAGCTAATGTAATTGTAAGAAAGCAGCTGTAGGAATAGATAAAAAAGTGGTCTCTACTTAAAAACTTCTCCATGGAATGCAGAAGCCAAACATTTTAGTTGAGGATTTAAAATCCAAGTTGTGTTGCAGCAGGATAGGGTAGGACATAGAGGACATGGAAGAATTTTCTCAAGAAATAAGCTTTGCTCAATCCTGTTTATTCCTAAGAGTGAGTAAAAACTAAAGGTTGTTTTATTTACTAGATAAGGGAACTTTTTTCCTACTGACATTGCAGTTGGGGGGGAGGGAGAAAAGGGAAAAGCAGCATATTACCCCATGGCTGTCAGTGTTGAAACAACTGGGTCATTCTGGAGAAATGCTTGGCCAAATTTTGACATCTCCTGTACTGCTGAATGAGCAAACTCTCATCAAGGTCAGTATAAACTACTCTGTCCACATGCTTTAGCCTGGTGTAGTGAAGGCTGTCATGTTCTTCAGTGATGATCAAGGAAAACTCCAACTCCAGGCTTTAATATATAATATAGCTGTCTTGAACCTAAGATTGCCTTTAAGCCATCCCAGAGGCATCACCTGTAAGTGACTGCTCATGTGTGGGCAGGTATGCTTCATGTGTAGTAGCAATGGTGACACTGTCACGTGTTGAGATGAAATGCTTTGAGCTGACTTTTTTCTAGGCATTGGGTGGGAGAACACATTCACAGGGTATATGGGAGGAAACCTTTGCTTTGTGGCTGGAGAGGTGGTCAGTTTGGAGAAAGGCAAGAAAAAGGGTGATCATGGAGGCTGGAGGAGGAGGAGGGGAAGTTGCCACCTTCTGCCCTGCTGGAACACAGTGATGCTGATGGCATGCTGCAAGCCTGGGGTTAACAGGGGCCTTCCCTTTATGAGAGCAGGCACCTCACACAGGGTCAGCTGGCACTGCCCTCTCATCTCTGTGGCCACCATGGGGTTGTGTGCTCTCTTCTTGGTCTGCTCTACAATGGTTTACAGATGAGCAATGATGAAAAGGAGAAGCTGCAGAACCCTGTTCACCCTCTTCTCAGTCTCAGCAGGAAGTTTACATTTATACAAGGCTTGGAGAATCTTGAAACTCTGCCAAACCCCCAGAATAAAGTCATAATGCTACAGCTTGGCATAGCGTTGAAGAAGACTCCCCCAGGGCACACTGGAAGCAGGAAGTAGGATTGAAGCAGGTGGTCAACCAGAGCTTGTAGGCTTTTATGGTGACACACCCCTGCCTGGCTTGTCCCTAGACTGAGATGGTGAAATGCTGGCACTGCTGTCTTGGTAGGGCTTGTACAGTGCTGAGCTGCTCCTGGTGGGCTCATCTGGGTTCCTTTGTGGCAGCTCCTGCTGGCTGGCTACTTGTTAGGACCCAGGGAGGAATGTGACTTTGGGGATGCCAACCCTGTCCAGAGGGTCTGGGGAAAGGAGCTGCTTAGCTGATGGTGGTGGGGTGGGGGAATCACCAATTCCCCTCCCACTGCGCTGCACCAGTGGGGCTGTTCACGAGGACAGAAAAGGAGGGAGATACTTATCCCACATCCCTAGGAGTGGTGATGGTTGAAAGCCCACCATAGCTTTCCAACCTGCTGCAGAGTCATCATCCTTGCTTTAAGTGATTGGAGTATGCTTCCAAGGAATTGCCTGAAAGCTATATAGTGAGCTTCTGGCTCTATCCTGGTGTCCTAGCACATGCAGAGCCTCTCCCCCCACACCTAGCACTGGGATTTCTCACTCTGTAATGCTGCAGAGATGTGCTCTTTTTGTAAGTAGATGTCTTCATCGGTCAAATTACATTTACAGCTTTCTGCATTCAGTATTTGGGATGCAATTTGCTTTACAAATCTGTTTGATTCTAGAGGTGATATGCAATGTGAGATGCTAAAAACTCTGAAAAAAAGTCTTTGAAGATAATTACAGCTACCTTACCACAAAGAAGCTCTGAGGGTTATAAGGAAAAAACCCAAACAAATCCCTATTAATGCAGAGTGAAGATGACCCAGTTGTAGCAGGGACCTTTCCAAATGGAAAATTCAAATCCAGGAAGTACAGAATCAACGTACATGCCAATAAAACATTAACTCTGGCTCCCTGGAGCTGGTGCTGCTCACTGGGAATTATCTGCAACCACTCCAGCTGCAGTCACTGTATTAGCTGGAGCAGTATTGAACAGTGGAAGGATTAGCTGGAGTTTGGCAGAGCTTGGAGGATAAAAGGAAAAAATTCCAGGGGGGGTGAGAAGAGAAGCTGAATGCACATACCTGTGTGTGTGTATGCGTGTGGGGCAACTTCAGAATTTCACTTCAGCAGTGAGGAGATGTACCTAGAAATGGGGTTTACATGGTAGAAAGGCAAAAGACAACATGGACTTACAGGTTTAGTGCCGGAGTGAGTTGCTGCTGTAGGCTGTGTGTCTGGGTGTGGGTTAGATGTTCCTTCTGGCACAGCACACCTGCAGTGCAGTTAGCACTGGCATAAGGAAGGCGTTGGATGCTGTCTCACTGTGGTCATTGGTGGTCGTCCTCCTTTCCTTGCATCTCTACAAAGCATGTTGCTGGGGAACCAAGGTCAAGAAACAGTTGTGCAACTGAATTTTCTTATTTTCAAAAGATTGCTTATCCAGACTGATACATATTACCGGGCAGCCCAGGCCTTCTGATAGCAAAGATATTTGTCAGTGAATTTCCCAGGTTTATTTGATAGTAATAGAAAGGTTTTTTTGTTAATCTCTTTTTTTTGTTGTTGTTGAAAATAGTGGTGACTTAAGCACTTGAAGTTAACATATAGGTTTGCTTGGTGTATATATCAATAAAAAGGAAATAGGGTGTCTTATGATCAAGTGGTCATGTTCTTTTTTATGTAACAAAATCAATTTTGTTACTGTGTAATGGAAAATATAGTAATGTTTTGAAATGTCTGTGGGCTAGCAGAAGAGGAAAGGATTTCAAAATTGTGGTCTGTCTCTCCAAGTCTTTAGTATTTTCTCCTGTGGGGGCTGCAACAGCAGGCTGATACATCTCCATCCTGCCTCCCTGCATTTCAGGTAAGGTGTAGTCTGAGTCGGCACAGATTTCAGACCTTTTTGAAGAAAGACTTCCCGGCCTGTGTGTGAGCCAAGCTGGCCCTCTGATATGTCAGATGCACCTGAACCTCTTCTCTTATCCCTGGTTTTTGGCAAACCCACAAACTGAGGAAAATGTTGCAATGAAGCGCTAACATTATTTCAAGAAGGAGCTAAAAAAAGCCCCTGGGAGAGAAGGGATTTATTAACAAGTCATGGGACTTCGGTATGCCTCAGGCAACATTTTCAAACTGTTGCTCTCCCAAATCAGTCACTATAATTATACTACTTCCCAAACAGAAAAGGACAACATGGGAAATTCATCTAATGTAATATCATAGGTCTGAGCCTAGAAGCAGAACAAAATGGGTTATTGTAACATAATAGTAAAATAAGTGTGACTGCAGAATAGCGGGTCAAAGCAAACCTTCCGATGGGTAATTATTTCTTACTATCCTACTTGTTCTATTTCATCCTTAGGTATTTAATTACACAGTTTTCCTTTTCTCCTGTCCTAACATGCACCACCAGGCAATTTTTTTCCTTTGAGCCTTGGAAACAGTACAACTGGGTTGCTTTATTGGAGCTGCTCTCCTAAAAATAAAACTTTGAACAATCTGAGCAGTAGTAGGACCAGATTTTGTAATTATGGTTCTGTCTGGAGGGCATAAGATGGATGAGGGTGTCCTTGTCCTGGGTGCTGTACCTCTTGTGTTAAGGCAGGAACTTAAAAGCAGTAGAGCTCTCAAGAAAACCACTATATACTGTGAAAGTTGCAGCCCTTGTTCTGAATTAATTCCATCCTTTGAAATGGGTTAGGTGCAAGTTCAAACAGGATGTTGCCTCAACAGTGTCCCTATCTGGAGATTAGAGACTAACTTCTTTGCTAGCATGTTCACTGGCTAAATGTAGTAAATGATGTCTCTGTGTTACTAGCCTGGAAAAATAGGACTCAAGTGTTTTCTTAAAAAAAACAACCCAAAAATCCCTGCCCGCTTAGGTGCTTACAATGTTCCTGTCATTTTAGTCTTCAAACGCCTACTATTCTAACATCTCAGCTGATAGCACAGTGAAAAGTAAATCTCTCTCAAGCATTTTCCTCCCTCTGAGTAATAGCTAATCTAATAATAGTTTGACTCCTACCACCACAATAGCTCTCTCCTATAAAATGAGTAAAGGGAGGAGGCTAAAGATTTCATCTCCTCCTTGCTGATCCCAAAGTCCGTGGAAGTAGAGCAAGAGTACTGAACTTGGGCCCTGCACTCCTTATGTATCACCCTAAAGATGTTTTAGAGGTTTAAATGTTTCTCAGATTTGGCTGTAAAAAATCCAGCAAATCCAAGCAACCAACCCTCCCAGCAACACACGTTCCTTTCACTTTTTGTTATTTTTTTCCCCCTCTTGTGTTAATATTTCCTTTGTTGGTGTTTCTGCATGAGAGCTATTTATTCATTTATTTTGTGCTTTTACATCAGCCCTAAATGATCTTCCTATTAGCACAGGAAGCTGGCAGCAGCCAGTCTGCAGCCTTTGGGTAGTCAACTAATTAAGGGAAAAGCAGGTGTGGATGGATCTATTGAGTCTATAAATAAGTGCCAAAAATTTAAGTTATTGGTCTGTGAGTGTTAACAGGTGGAGCACAGTTTTTATACCTTCAATGGAGAGAAGAAGAAGGGTTAGAGGAAATTATTTCTTCCCTCACAATTTAAAAGCTCTTCAGTAACAAAATATGTCTGCTGTCAAAAAAAAGAAAAAAAAAGAAAGAAAGAAAAAAACCTTCCCAAAACAAAAGCCCTTGTCTTGTACATGTTTACTCTTGAAGACAAACAAAGGTAGTGTAGGGGTTCTTATTTTCATTGACCTGGACTGGGTGATGAAATGGGTGGTCTGCAAAGAAATAATTCATATTCTCAGGCTGGCACTCAGAAACATAACTCACAAATTACTACAGATGTTAGTGCCTATTGTTCCTTTGCAGTTCTGTTTATAAATAAAACTTTCTCTGCTTTCAGTCAAATGCTCAAAATGTTCTAATCTGCAAAAAGCCTCTTCCCTCAGTGCTAAAGAAAAATATGATCCATTGAGCAAAGTATTATGCAAGGGATTTTGTGTCTAAGAATATATTCTCTCCTCACACTGATTTACCTCCTCCCCAATTTCTGTACTGGCTTTCTTCCTTTGTGCTTGATTTAGTAATTTATTCAAACAGTTCTAACCAGGGGGCGTTTTTCACCAGGGTGCAGTGGCAAGAGACCACAAAAGCATTTCACAACACGTACAAAATACATTAAACCACTTTCAGGGTAGTATAACGTGATAGGATAATGTTAGAATAAAAACAAGTAAACCAACCACCTACTAACTTGACTGGTTTCATTAATTTTGATCTGACTGATATAAAAGTCTTCTTCATGGATATGTATTAATCTTTTATGGGCTGTGTATACATTTAAATGCAAGCAGTAAATGAATGCTTATACTAAAGCTTGCATGTGTCAATCCGGGAAAAGCAAGGTGAGAGAAAAACCCAGCAGTCAAAACATATGCATTGCTTATATTTAAAAAAACTCTGGGAGCACCTAACCAAGCTGACAGGTGTTGATCTGGAGAAGTAAGGAAGGGGACATGTTGTCTGAAGCTTTTGGGAGGCACTGATGGTTTTAGGGACTTTAATTTCTGAATGTGTGTCTGGAAGTCAGAATGGGACATTTGCCTTTCCCCTTCTTTTCTGCCTCTTAAATGCTTAGAGATGGGGAGGGGAAGGGTTTTTGAGGTTAGGCTGGTCACTATGGATCATCTTTTAGTGTCAAGTCTGCTTCTCAGGGCACTCAATCATGTGAACATGACCTCTGCCTGCTAAGCTATAGGATGCTCTGGCTTGGAAAGGGTGATGTTTATAACTTGTTTTTTGCCCCTGGTTGCTCTTTGTATGGTTAATGAGAGATTCACTAGAGCAGGGACTGGGACAGGGTAACCAGCCTTCCCAGCTAAGTGTACTAATTAGTCTCTGTTTCTCTGTCTCTTAATGAATTCATACATATTCATTGAGAGGCAGAACAGCTCCAATAGGAGAGAATCAAGGAAAAACTGAATACCCTGCAGCCTACCTGATGGTTATAACTTTCTCCTGATGGTTAGAGAGCATGGCTTAATTTCTTTGAAACAGGTGGAGGGAAGAAAAATGCTTTTTAGCCTCTAGGGAGAATACTCTGACCACTAGACTATTGCTAGCAAGATTCTGGTCCCCTTTTGCAGCATGTGTGTGTGTTCATCCTTAGTTCTGATCTTCTTCCACTGAAAGTGCCTTAAATATGAACTCTTTTCAAACTGGATCTGAAAAAAATGTTTGGCTTGCACTTGTTTCCTAGACAAAATAAATCTTAATTTTAAAAGCTGACCTAAAACAATTAAATATTTCCCTTCCTTATACTGCCC
Source organism: Hypocryptadius cinnamomeus (assembly GCA_013400635.1). Lineage (NCBI taxonomy): Eukaryota > Metazoa > Chordata > Aves > Passeriformes > Zosteropidae > Hypocryptadius > Hypocryptadius cinnamomeus. Next base: position 71,801 of record VYZP01024368.1, read on the forward strand.
TAGATATATTTCTTTGGTTTGATTAAGGTATAAGGAGTCAATTACTGATGTCATTTTGCATAAGTGCTTTTTAAAGCACTCAAACCTTACCCTACTTTTGGATTTAATCCTCAGGAATACTTATGTCTTGCCATGCAAAAAAAATTGTCACTAGAACAGAAATTAATAAAAAAAGACTTGAAGATAGGTGAGTAAGCATAGGTAGAGAGTACTGACAAAATCCATCCTGCTGATGTAAAGCTGGCTGTGAAATGGATGCTAAAAATAAACCTCAATTCTAAAAGTCAGTTCTGACAGACCTGGGTCCTGTTTCTCTCTGTAACATAATTTGCCACAATCTGTGGGCTGATGTTGCAGTAAATTAGGTTCGTGATACTTACTGTTAATGAGTCACTGAATAAATACATCTGTATAAATTAGCCCACAATTTGCCTGTTGCAAAAATAAACAGTTTTGATTTCCTGTGTGAACAGCATGGCAAGCATTGTACTCATGTAGTTTTACTAAACACTGAAGATGTTAAACTGTGGGAAGAGAAAGTGTTCCCAAACTGGTGCTTGAGTGGCATGTGGTGGGATGGAGAGGTTCAACCCTACTCTGCATCCCATCAAATTGGAATGGGGACCTGTGAAGCAGGGTGGGGCAGGAAGGGTCAGCATACAGATCTGGAGAATCAAGCCCCCGAGGTCTTTAGAGCTATCATCTTGTTTTAAACTGGGTGTCCTCTGTGTCAGCATGTATGAGAACAGCAGCAATAAATCATGTACCCAACAGCAGTGTTCAAAATTATGTGTTCTGGTAGCATGGTGGCTTGAGCCTCATTGTACTATATCCTGTGTAAGACCAAAGTAGGAAATGTTCCACTCTCAAAGTATTTTACAGCTCAAGTCTGAGAAGATGTAATAATACTTGGAAGGAAGACAACAAAACCAGTAATGAGGACATGGGTTTATATAGGCCAGATATTTGGACAGTCACAGTAGATGCTCCTATGCTTCTTGTGCATGTTTTTAATCTCCAAGTATGGTAGTCCAAGTGTTTTACAAGTTACCAAGTCTGGAAAAATTTGGCTACCTGTTTTTTTCCTGTTAAAACTCCCCCCTCACCCCCCCTCCCCACTCCACTTCCCATGCAATGACTTCAGCTGAGGATATGTGGAAACAGAACTTAGTTCAATTCTCAGTCCTTGTGAGCTGAGTAGTGCTTTGCTGTGGAGCTGTGCTGCAATTCAGAGAATAATCATATCATGTCAGTCTCCCTGAAATGGCGCTCTGTATTAAGCTCTGGGTCATTTCCAAGGGTTGCAAGGAGCTGCCTGTCTGCTGGCACTAGACATGTGACCTTAGTGAAATGTCTCCTTCAGTATCTACAGGCTGTGATGTGTCACACTGATACACATTTCTACCTTAACACTCACTCAACAGCAGCTGCCTGATGTGACAGTGTTTTTCTAATTCATAGATATCCAAGGAGATGGAGGCCTGTGTAGTGTTATGTCTCTTTGCCCAGCTGGTCTGATAAAATGGATATCCTCACACAAAGTCATTAAGCGAGTGGCTTATGACGGCAGGCAGGAATGGGAACTTCAGTGTTTATTCCACCCCTGTCCTGTTGCAGATATTTCTTCTAGAGATTGACTCATATTGTCAATGAAATAGACCTAAAGAATACTTAGCAATTTATAGGGTCATTTTGGTGGCTGCTTTGGGTTGGAGATGACTTCAAAAGCATCTGGTAAACCTTTGACTGGTTGATACTATTCTGCATGGGTGGCATTTTCTAGGCAAAGAGTTGTGAGCTTTTAAGCAGATGACTTCTGTCTCTCCTGCCATCCGGCATGGTCCTTGCTTGTTGGCACACAATGCTGTGCTTCCTCATCTTCTTTATATCTCAGAATGCTACATGCAGATGGTCAAGCTGGAATTTACTGGCTGGCTGCCAGCCCAGGGAACATGTGGACCCTGCCAGAGGATGCACTTGTCAGGATCCACCAGGCCCAGCCAGCAACCATACACACAAAGCTCACTTCTTTGACTGCCTCGTGTGCTGTGGGGGGAAAATGCTGAGAGGTATATGGAAAGCACAGAGTGAACTAATGAGCCATTTATGCAGTGGGAAACCCTAATCTGACCAGGTGGAAACAGGGAGAGCAGGGCTATTTAAGGTTAACATTTTAACAATGAGATGCTTCTCTGAAAGTCTGTTGTATACTGAAACAATAATGATGAAGTTGTTTATTGTACGCACGTGAGTGCATATATGCACACACACACACACACAAACACACATATGTATATATGTGTATACATATATATATATGTGTGTGTGTATATATATATATATATGTATATACACCTGCACATGATCTATACATACCTGATTCAAGTCAATTTGATACTGCAAAGTAGTGAGCAAGCTTCTCCTGGATGGGAAATTTGTAAACTCTTTTATAGTGCTGAAGAGGTGTTTGCAGAGATTATAATTTGTCCAGCAAGGTTAATGTCTCCAGGCTCCTGCTCTGGTCAAGGGGAAGGCAGAAACTCCTCCTACATGCTAAAGCAGCAAAGATAGAATTTTTCTTCTGGTAATTTCCCTGTGGGAGAAGATTTGACTGAGATAGTCTTTTCGGTAGGACTGAATAAATGCCCATCACAGGCAGATGTGAACTAGGAGAGGCCAATTTTTTCTGGTTTTGAGAGAAGTGTCTTTTAAGTCAAGCTCCTAGCTCAGTGCTGAAAACAGACTTGTGGCTTTTAGGCAGAAAGGAGGGCTCCTGGCTTTGCCCCCAGCTGCCAGCAGCAGGACCTGGAGGGACTGCCCCACTTCCTGCAGGGCAATCTGGGGGCCTGAGGCTGCACTCGCTTCCCCCTTGATATGCTCTAAGCCTTGGCTCCATTTCACAGCTCTTCATGGAAATGACTCCCTGTTCTGGGAGGGACTCAGTCTCTTCTCAAATGATAATGCAATCCAGACATGAACTGGCAGAAATGTCATGAGACTTCTTATTCTTGTGTATTTCCAGTGTGAATGCTCTCAAAATATCCTGGGAAGGCAGCCTTGGCATTTTTTCTATGAACTGACACTGACCTGACAGCTTATTGTGGTTTCTTCCCCCAAAGACAGTTAAATGGAAAAGAAACTGAAGAATCCCTTTCACATCCGCAGTTTGTTTTCCAGCTATACTTATATTAAAAACTATCATTTTTCTACATTGTATTTTAATAATTGCTGCTCTATCAAAACACAGTTGTACTCCACCTTTAAGCATATGCCAACATTGATTTAGAACACATCAACCTCTGCATCATGTGTAACATGCATGTTAGGAGGCTTAGTGCGCCAGGCAGAAGAGAGCAAACAAGAATTTAATATCCTCCTCTGAGCACAAATTCAGAGGGGTAACTTCCTCTCTCAATATACGGGCAGCTTAGGATGACTTATCTCTGTCAGTGTTGGCACCTAAATTTACTGCCTAGAGCTGGGCAGAGTGAATAGCTGCTGGTTATTACATTTGTGTCTTGAGATGACAGGATCCCTCTTTGTTTGCTTCCCTGTTTCCTCAGGTCACAGACAGGGGTTCCTGATATATCCTGAATGATGCAGGGAGAAAAAGTGTTTCACAGTCTTTTTCCAATTTTGTTTCTGTATGTGAAGGGGCTGCTGATGTGGTACAAGAACAGACACTGGCAAAAAGACTCTGAGGATTGACTGGGGTCAAGAACTGTTTTCAGAATCCTCTAACAGCTAGAAAACGAGTGCCTGATTTAGTGAGCTCTGATGTTGTACAGTGATAGGGGAAGGACCTTTATACAGACCTTGGCCCCCACTGTGTGTGTCTGCCCATTTTAGGGGAAGGTAGGCTAATTTTGAATTCTCTGCCTAATCTAGACAAAATTTCCTGAGAAAGAGATCCTCGATTGTCAAAACCAAATAGGTGATTCAGGAAAGAAAATCACATTTCTTCATGTGTCTGTCCACCATATTCATGAATAGGTACAACAAGGTAGGTGTAAGCAATTTAGCTGAAGTGTCACAGGAGAGCTGTAGGGAGTTAAGAACAAACACTGATCTTCAGCCCATGGAGCTGACCTTGCTGTGGGCTCTCTGTTTGCAATCCCTGAACCAGAATGGCAGCATTTCATACCATGTAAATGCATCATTTTTCATAAGATGGAAGATATGAGGCACTGAAGGGCTGGATCTGCTGGGGGTTTTTTTAGCTATTTTTTGCTGGGGAGCTGAGTTTGCTGCCTGTCTCCTCTGGCCTTTCCTGGCATTTCACCAGGGCCAGGCACCTCTGTGGTTCCTGAATGTTGATCTTTAGCCACCAATCACTGAGATGCCAGAGCAGATGGGACTGCTGTTCAGAGTGGAGCTTGGGAAGAAGCTCTCCATGTTTCTACCTCTTCCAAACACTTCTCAATGGCAGAGATGTGTCACCTATGGACAATTGAGCTGCTTCTTCCATCGATGAAAACCTGGGAGAGAAGCAGGTGATCCTCATCAAGCTAGTTTTGGGCTAGTGGCCGGGTTGAGCTAATAATTTGTATACACCTGATAAAAAGTCAAATGTGTCACCCAGCCAAGCACATAATTTTTAAAGCAAACTCAACTTAGATGTGTTGGTAACACCTGGCAACACGAATGGTTGTTCACAGAGAATTGAACTGCTGCACACTTGTTAGAAAGACAAAAAACACAGTCAGTACCAAAGCTGCAGAAGCACTGCACTGGTAAAACATCATAGCATGACAGGCACATCACAAATCTATAGAACAGAAGAGTTTGAAACACAGTGTGTAGAAATATTTGCAGACCATGGAGACTAAGAAATATTGCTGACATGGTTGGGTGAATCAATACATGAGGGTAATTAAGAAATGCCACTGCCTTCTGAGGCAAAAAATATAGGTCCCTATCCTACCCTAAGAGTACTTACTGTGGACCTTTATAACGTTTTGCTGAAAGCAATGAAAAGTTCAAGGCATTTCTGTTCCTCAGCTGAGCTATCTGACTGGAGCCAGTATTAGCCTATAGAAATGTGTCCCTTTCTTCTAGCGCTTTTAAGGAAAATAAAAAAATCCTGGAAAGCAGGATTAATGAAGTAATAATTGATAGGAGAAAGGAATATTTAAAATACAGAAAGTTTAAAAATTGCAAAAACAGATCCTCAGATTTTCATGTAGCTCCAAGTTTGGTTCTGGGAATGTAGGGATCAAATTGAAGTATGTAATTTAGGATTTCTTTTTTTTTTTTCTATTGGATTTCTATAGGTGTGATTTAGTTTTTCTTGTGCTGAAGCAGTTGTAGGGAGGATAATGCCCCTGACAGTGTTTCAATATAGACTCTGTTCATAGTTGCCAAGTGGATTTAAATTTTTTTTCTTTCTTATTACTGGGGTGTGAATTATTATGTGGCCTGTCAAATATGTTGGAAATTTAACTACTTAACTCTTGTGAAGGAGAAGGCAACTCATCCCTGCAGTAAAGCAGGATGGAGCTAGAGGCAGATTGGCCTCCTCTGCTTTAAATACTAAAATTCATCTGAACTGCAGTGACATGGTCTGTGGTTGCTGCCTGCTTAGGGACAGTCTGCAGAGAACAGGATCCATGGAAGCCATCTCAGACAGCTGAGAACATAATGAACAGCAGAGCTGTTCCTCTGGCCCTTGATCCATCTGCAACGGCCCAGCAAAAGCTGCAGTAAGGTCACCTACCAGCTAGTGCTTTGATGCTGCCCAGGCAAGATAGCACTGCTAAAGTAAATGGTGCCTCAGCAGAGAATTCTGAAAGGAACCCATCTGCAGAGAGAGGAAAAAGCAAAGCTGTTACATGGACAGCCTTAGAAGAGAAGGGGTGAGTAGCAGGCATGTGTTGCACTAGGTCTCTTTAGATGCTAGTTGGATGAGGAGAAGTTACAGCAGAACCTGAGGGTTTGGAAGCAGCCAAGGAAGAAGAGCCAAAAAATCTGGAGGCAGCAGAAGCTGAGTTTCTGCTAGCACCAGAGACCAGTCGACCCAGCCCAAGCATATTGTTACTGTTTTATTAAAAGGGTTGATTCGGAGAATGTTGTGTTTGCAATTCAGCATCATGCCTCGGAGCCTTGATTTCAAGCCTTTATTTATATGCTTAATTGTTGCTATGGAAATTCAATATTTTAAGAGGTAATTATTGCTGATCTTGTTGCATGTGTCCATTTCTGATGTCCAGCTGTTAGCTCTTTAGCTCCAGTCTAGCAGATTAATTACTACTATTGATTACTTTGAGCTTCTCTCTTCACACCTGCAGTCTGTGTAATTAGCCGGTGGCCTCCTCTGAAAATTAGGAGCAGTTTCATTTTGGCACCTTGCCATTTCTCAGCCATGTGCCTTACACTGATGAACAAAAGCAAAGCTATTTTAAATAGAGATATCTGGGCAATGAACTCTTTGTATTTTTGAACTATCCATGGATAACTCAAATTACTCAATGTTAGCAAATATTACACCCCATTGGAAGACCCCTGATAATTAAAAAAAAAAAAAAAAATCCAAAGTACTGGTATTTGTTTTGTCTGCCCACTAGTCAGTAAATGCTGTCCTGGCTATTTGAAGTTTATTGTCCATACTGCTTTTTTTCACTAAGTGGGACCCGACTCTCTGAGTGCAATTATGTCTCCTTTCAACCTGCTTTCCTGAAGTGGAGTTTTCCTTTCTCTGCTCTGTGTGAGAGATTTCCTGTTGTTCCTACTGGATGCTACCAGGGCACATCAGAGGAACTTTAAGTAGGAGGGCAGGAGGTGTATGTGTGCACCCAAGAGGCCCTCATCTAGCCTCTCTCTTCCCAAGCACTGTGTTTGTCTGTTTTCCAGTGCCCACTCAAGGTTCTTCTTGGGAAGACAGATCTGTGCCACATTCCGCTCTCTGCACATCACAAAGGCAAAAACTAAGTGTTCAAAGGCTCTATTTTAAGAAACAAAATAGAATTCTTCTGCCACCAGGGTCATGGCTTTCTCCTTTCACAAGAAAAAGAAACTTTTTCTTTATGTTTGCTGGGCTGCTAAGCACAGGTCATGCTTAGCAGCATTGTGCGATTTTGACATAAGAGGTGTGCTGGGTGGAAATGAGAGCATGGGGACAACTCTGTCTTTGATCTCTCTGGGCAAGCATCCAGTCTAGATTTATAGCAGACCAATGGCAGTCCAAAAGCACGATACAGGTGGCCTGTGAACCGAAGTGTGCTGAAATTCAGTGTTCAGGAACTAACTTCACTATTAATGCTGCATGACTGGATGCTGTCCACATATTAGCAGTTTAATGTGCCATGGTTCAAGGCTGTGAGTCTCCAGAGCCAAGGCAGCAGTGAAGGCCCTCTCTGCTTCATGGGTCAGACACCACCCTGAAAGTTGTAGTGAAGTTCAGGGGAGAGAAGAGACTCATCCCCTTTCTGGGCAGATAAAGTAGTTGCTGTAGACTGTTTGGTACAGCACTGGCCTCCAGACCAGAAGGTCCCCAGCTGGAATCTCATCACCGCCACTGTTTCTAGATTAAATTCTAAATTGTGTACTGTCATTTGGAGGCCTTCTGTGCAGGGTCTCACTGAGTCACCAGTTATTAGGAATGCCTCCTATTATCGCAGCCCTAAAAGCTATTTGAACAGAAGCCTAATGTGACTGTGATTTCCAAGGACCATTTGCTGTTATTGCAGCTCTGCTTTGCTGTGAGTGAGAAACAAACCAAAGTTGCTTTCAGATCACATGAAAGGGAGGGACAGGGAGCAGTGGAGCTGGAGTGACATTCAAGCTGCCAACAAATGTAAATTCACCAAAAATAAACAATCTTTTTATTAACTAAATCAGGGTCATTTCTGCTGCAAGAAGACAAACAGGTTGCTTTTCTTTGAGCAGGCATATTTTGAAATTCTTGCTTTTTCAAGTAGCTGAAAAATTAGCTGCTGAAAAAGTGTGCAGGACCTATGCACTGCCATACCCCATGGGCCAGAGGGACCTTCTCATCTGTAGAGGAGGAAGACATAGCAGAAAGGCAAATGCCTGCTCTCTAGGAGAGAAAGGCAGTAACTTATGTGAACAGAAAGGAAAACTACAAATGCAAATACTACTCTGAAGACACACGGATGCACATCAGAAATCTATATTATATAGGAGAGTTTGGAGTCTGCACAACACAGTTCATGGGCTGGATTTCAGAGCAGTCCTGATTTTACTTTATTGCTGACTCTTTCTAAGACTTCTTAATCCTAAATCACCTCCATAAAATGAAAGTGGAATTTTGCCCAAAAGAGGGATGATTAAGGTACTGGGGAAACAGGTCTTTAATAAAGAATTTTTTTAGAAGTTTTGTTGTATCTACAGCTAAACGTGCTGTGAACAGCTTGCTCCTGTTTAGGAGGACTGATGTGAAATGGCACTGGTCCATTACAGCTAGTGGTGCTGGGTTTGATGGTGGTTGAATATTTGGACAAATATGTGTATTAGTCCTGTATTATACAACTGTAGTTGTATACACAATTTAGCCCTGCCTTTTCCTTAGCCTAGTGCTGGGGTGTTTGGCAAGGATGAGGGGCTACATCAAAGAGTCTATTTTGAGCATGAGCTGCCAGACATTGTCTTCATATCAGATGGATTGCAGCCAGCCATGCTTACAGAAGGACAGACGTCTGGCGAGGGAGAAGACAACTGAAAGCTGGGGCCATTAGAAGAAGGCCGTGGTGCTGCCAGCTACATTCCCTGTCCCAGCTGGATATATCCCATTTAAGATGCTGCAGCGTTGCCTCTAGCAAACAGATCAGTAAATAGGGAAGGAAGGACAGTAGGATAATTGGGAGGTGGTCAAAAAGAAGAAAGAGCAAAAATGTTTCTGCGTCCATTTTATGCATCCATATGCTCATAGAGCTAGCGTGCTGTACTTGGAGATCTTTGAAACTCAGGACAGAAGTTTCAATGATTTCAAAGTGGCAAAATTCTCAACTGCAGCAGCAGACATCACAGTTTCTGGACAGCCTGAGATGCAAAAAGGTTATTCACACCATAACTGTCCCCTGGAATCTAAAAGCAGCAACTGATCCGGTTTTGTTGAAAACTGGCAGCCTGGAAAAAGTCAGGCCTGAATGTCCAGTGGAGTCATCTGAGCACCAGAAGCCTTTTTTACATGTTTTAAACCACCTACAGGCATTGCTTTTGCCTGATGGAGACTGAGCCTAGGACAGCTTGCTCATACCCACACATGGAATTCGATCTCATGGCTTGGGTGTGCAGGTGAGGAGGTTGCCCCCATATTTATGATGCGGCAGGCTCACCAGACTTACAGTCTGTGTCAGGGCCAGCTTGCTGAACAAAAGTGGTGGCGAAATGAAAGATTTCTAGGGTGACTGCTTTGCCCCTGAAGAAGGGTAAGACTACTGGTAACACCTCTGGGTTACCCCTGGCTGCTGGTAAATGAAGAAGTGTTCTATCCACAGGTTGTGACTAAAACTGTCGTTAAGGGTCTGGTTAAACTAAAGACTAAAGGTTTGATTGAAGTGTCTCCCACACCCTGAAGTTCTTAAAGTAAGTTTCCTCAGCAAACATTCATAGGCACCTACTGGCATTATCAAAAACTTCTGAGTGCCCAATTCAGGAGGATCTGAACATGGGTGCTTTTGGAGATTGCTGCCTGTATCATTCTGCTGTCTGAATCTTTAGGTGTGTATGCAGTAATGTGTTGCTGTGCTTAAGAGAGTGTTAAAGATGTGACTTGAGCAGCCTATCACTTAAGACCCTTTATGAGAGGTCTCATCATTTAATTTCTTATCATTGCTGCAGCTGCTTTCCTCCTTTTACTAGACTGTGAGGTACAGACTCTGCCATCACACACTTATGTGGCTCTCAGCACAGCTGGCTGAGACTGTAAGTCCTCCCAAGATGCAAACAGTAAAGAGGAATAAGAGCATGAGGTGGGTATGTAGTGACAGAAGTGAGATGCTCACAGCTGGCAAGTTGTGTGTCACTGGTTTGTAGATTTGAAATGCCATTTATATCCTGACTGCTTGTCTTATTGCACTGACTTTGTTCATGTGCCAGGTGTTGCTTTTGGCCTTTGGCATCAGCCTGTGCAACCATCATGAGCTTCACCTGAAGCTGTGCTGAAGTGCTGCACTGCATTGCCTTTTCCTTCCCCAGAATTTGTTTGAATTGCAGTGTGTGTGATCCTTCCACTTAATGACACACGATGGTTGTACTTTGTTTCTTGTCATCTCGGGGTTTTCCTTTAGTCTGGTACAACTGGGAGCTGCTTTTGAGCCATGATGGTTTTGGGGTTTTTTTCACCAGTCCCATGAAAATCTTTTGCTCTTGCTGGAGATCACATCTGGGAGCACAGAGCGTTAGGATAAGCTTCAAACCCTGATCTGCATTTGAGGTGCTTGTTAAATCCTGCTTCTCTGTGACACCAGCTCAGGAAACCCTTCCACCTTCACAGAATCACAGAATAATGAAGTTGGAAGAGACCTCTAAGATCATCGAGTCCAACCTCGATGTTGTGCCCTAACACCTCAACTAGACTATAGCACCAAGTGCCATGTCCAGTCTTTTTTTAAACACATCCAGAGATGGTGATTCTACCACCTCCCAGGGAAGAGCATTCCAGTACTTTATTATTCTTTCGGTGAAAAATGTTTTCCTACTATCCAACCTATACCTTCCCTGACGTAGCTTGAGACTGTGTCCTCTGGTTCTGTCAGCTGCTGCCCGGTGGAAGAGACCGACCCCCATCTGACTACAACCTCCCTGCAGGAAGTTGTAGAGAGCAATAAGGTCACCTCTAAGCCTCCTCTTCTCCAGGCTAAACAACCACAGCTCCTTCAAACGTTCCTCACAGGTTTTGTGTTCCCAGCCCCTCACCAGCCTTGTTGCCCCCTCTGGACGTGCTCAAGCATCTTAACGTCCTTCCCAAACTGAGGGCCCAGGACTGGACACAACACTCGAGGTGTGGCCTCACCAGTGCCGAGCACAGGGGCAGAATGACCTCTCTGCTCCTGCTGGCCACACAATTCCTAATGCAGGCCAGGAGCCATTGGCCTTCTTGGCCACCAGGTCTCACTGCTGGCTCATGTTCAACCGGCTGTCGACCAGCACCCCCAGGTCCCTTTCTGCCTGAACCTGCTGCCTATAGGAGCTGCCTGATGGAGCCGATAGCACATTCTGTGTCAGGCTGCTCCTGCAGCCTGGCATCCATCTGCTTTGCTTAGCTGGAGCATTTATTGTCCAAAGCCCTCCTGACAGCAAACGTTCTGTCTGTAGTGAAGCATCCAGAGAGATTATTATGGTATTTGTTCCCAAAATGTCTCCCAAACCCACAGTACTGACTTCTGTGTCCTAACTGTCCTGCACCTGCTTTAAGCCTTGGAATATTACCTCTTAGGTGGAAGGGCTGATGTAACCACACTGCCTCTTGGTATCCATTGAGGCATCTATGTTGCTCATGAGCTGAGTCATAACATGGTGCTACAAGGATCCAGTGGAAGCTGTGACAATCTAGGTTTATAAATATGACTAGATATCTTCAGGAGCCATTTGAAATCCTTGATATGAAATCTCTTTCTTGAGAGTACTTATTTTATGGCTCACATTTTTTTCTCTGTGAATGTCAATACATGCACATGCATATGCATGTGTTTTCACATGAAATATATGAGGTATTTTTGTCCTTACATAGGGAAGACATGGGTTGGTGTGTGTTTTCATGAGCCTGTGTGTCCCATTCACAGCATCAGCTCTCACCCTAATGAGCTGAAGCTACATTAGCAATATCCCAGGCAGATAAATTGACTTTAAACCTTGGTTTGATGATCCTACTAAGACATTCAATTAATTCTGTTTTGCTACAAGCTAATTTATGACTTTGTGTTTATTCCAAAAAAATGTTGAATGTACAAATCAGTAGCAGACAAGGTAATGAATTATTCTACCTTTCTTCATGCTCTTGTCTTCACACTTCACTACTATAAGAATGGAAGAGGAAATATGAAAGAAATGTCTTTTGATGTATGAAATGTGGGTATTTTCTCATACTGAGCTGTATCTAACTGGTGTAAACACATAATCAAGCCCTCTAGGAGATGCTAATTAGTGCAGTAAATGTTAGTTTATTAATTGCCATTACGTTTCTCTTTGTTTCACCAGTGAATGTGCCTTTTCAGGAGAACAGATTTGATATGGTGTGTCTGTAGAATTTGTTTGTGTTCATGGCAAATGAAGACAAGTAGCCTAGCAAAGCTGTGATGAATTAACAACATTCTGTGCTATCAACGTTTCTGTAACAGAGTCCACGAAGTGCATGGGCTTCTGTGTGATCTGAGAAGAAAAACAACACAAAACAAAAAACCCCGGAGGATTTGATAACAATTTTCTGCTCCATCTCTCTACTTGGTGTGTTTTTAATGAGCCCTCCAAAAGCACAGGTAGTAAAACTTTTTCCTTTTTGATGTGGCAGAATACTCTGCCAAGACATACTGCAGGAGAGGCACTTCAAAGGCAAACAGACAGTGAATACAATTACGTTAGGTGAGGCTGCTGGGTATAATTGAGTTCCTCCCATCCTTGGAAAGTGATAGGAGACAGTCCCTTAACAATTCCCTCTTCCTGCTCTGCCAGCTTGTCATTATAAATCAATACTTACCCCGTGATGTTCACATTTGTAAACTATACCATTATCACATGCTACATTGCCTGTGTCAGGTACCGGGAGCCAAATAAAGGATCAAGTGAGAGGTCCCCCTGTAGGCAGCTGTAGCATGGTGTATAAAGAGGGCAGAATCAGCAAAGCCTGGAAGACATCCCTTTGCCTCTGTGAAGCCTGCCAAAAATTGTTGGAAATGCTCATGCCAGGAGGTGCTGGTGCTTCCAGGAAGCAGAAAAGGGGATGGTTGTTCTGGTTGCAGAGATGGGGTAGAGCTAAGGTGTGGGCGTGGCAAGCTTGTTGTTCTACATTATCCACGTCATCGCTGGGGGCCTTGGTTTTGGGGGGAGAATCTGGGCATCCCATGGGAAGTGTGCCATGTTTGCCTTCCCCTCTCCAGTGGGAGGGTGTTTGAATCAGCCCCTGTGTGTTTTTGTTCCCTGTGGTGAATACCTTTCTGTGGGTAAAACACCTCCCTTTGAGTACTTTTGGGTATTAATATTGTTATTATCAGGCATGTCTTTCCTATTGCTTTTTGCTTTCAGTAAAATGTTATCTCAACCCATAGTCTCTGCTATTTTCCTTCCTTTACCAGAAGAGGTGGAGGGGAAGGGGAGTGACTTATTTGGAGTTTAATTTCCTGCCAATGTTAAACCATCGCAGCTGTGTGTGTTGAAGCAACTTGGTGTCCCAGAAGGACCACTGTGGAAAGCAGCATTGCTGGGTGTGGATCTAGGTCATAGCCTGACCAGGCTCTCAGGGTCTACTTTTAGACTTTGTATGGAGAGAAAAGCTTTACATATTTTTAATCACTTGGCTTGGGAAGCCAAAACACAGGAGGAGGTGTTTGCCTTCTCTGTGGAACATTTGCACTTGTGTTTTCATAGATTTTGGCTAAGACAAACCAAAACCCAGATATCTTTTCATACTCCTTTCCCTGCACATTAGGTTCTACAAAGCCTTACACTATGAAACAAAGAATATTTTCCACCCTGACAAGTGAAAATGCTTTTTCATAATTTTCTTCTGTTATTTGCCTAGAAAAGTTTCAGTAGGCCACTGAAAATCTGGGGCTAGAATTCTTGTTTCATCTTTGTCTTTGAGACCAAGGTTGCTTTGCAATGTCTTTGTATAGTTTGAGTCCCACACTAATCCTGTTCAGGACATCTTCTGTTTTGTATTATTGTACAAATAACAACAGTCCCATGTCAGAAACCTCTAGCTTGGACTTCTAAGGGTGTCTGTTCAAGGGGCAGACTCCTTCTCGCCCCTTTCCCTTAGACACATATCTTGCCTCTGTGCTTCTGCAGAAGTCAAAGGCAGGCATGGTTGACTGTCTGCTGGGACTCTGCATGGCAGCAGTGGGTGCTGCTGCTGCAGGTCTTACTTGCCATTAAGTCACTGGTTTATTTTTTGGTGATAAAATAACAGTCGTAACTAGCTAATAAATATGTAGGTCTTCTACACTCAGTTTGGAGGTTCTGTCCAAATGTTTGCATAAACGAGTGCCGAAAAAAAATATTGGAGTACCTTTCATTTTCCAGATTGAGAAGATTTAAAAAAAAATGTAGATTTTGTGTTCAGTGTTATACTTCAGCACAGCTTGAGCAAAATTTCACATTTTAAGTAAGGGGACTTTGGATTTTTTGGACTCTAGTAGCAGAAGTGTATGGAGGATGGACCTAGCTTAGAAATTTGCTACAAATCTGGAGATAGAAACTGGCTTACCCTCTGAGACACGCTCCATATATGCAGAATCTATCTGAATAAATGAGCCCCTTACTTAACTGGGAACGTACTGTATATTCCATCTGCAGACTGAATGATTGCTCCATTTCAAGCCTCCTGACTCCCATGGAGCCATCTGGTACACGCTAGTTTGTACGAATAGGTGAGGATTCCTGCTAACACAACAGTCTTCAACGAGGCAGAGTGCTGATATTTAGCACTCTGCTTCACATCTGCGCGCAAAGCCGTAACAAAAACCCCAACATTTTCTGTGTTTAATATTTAAATGAACCTTCCTTTTTCTCCTGGCAAACCAGTTGGGACAGGAACAATTAAAGCAATTACATCAGAAAATGAGTTGAGCTATTAATACATCCAACTAAGCAGAGATTTCCTGTTGTGTGGCATTGTGAGGTGTTTTCTTTTTTTTCACCCATTGATTACTTAGGGCTGAGTGGGGAGGAAAGTGGGAGAGGAGAAGGTGTGTGTTGTATAGATATTTTAATATCACTTTGAGATATTATCAGAAAATTAAGCAAATGGACATAATTCATGTCTGTAGGCAGCAGTGGGCTGGTCATGGGACTTACCAATGGGTATGTAAAGGTTGTATCCTTTTTGGCTGCCCTCTTATGTTGGGGGTGTCCCTATGAGGTTGGCAGAACACCACAAAGAAGGTGCCTTTGTGGTAGATGAGTCACTCCAAAGGGTTTCGGTGTCAGCAGACAGAACAAGGTAGATGGGGGAGAAAGGGAAATGGGCTAAAATCCAAAGGTTGCCTGCATACTCACAATTTTTGTATTTTCTGGTACAGAGATCCACAGATATATTTAAGACACCTAATATGTAGCTGGAGAGACCTGTGTCTCTGGTAACTAAAAAAGAATAAAGAGACTTAAGATCCTACTTTCCCCCCAGACACTGCTCAAGGTCCTGGAGTGAAGGAGGTCAGAAGGACTTTGCAGCTGCTGTGTGGAAAATGCTGCTGCCCTGGGCTGGACAGTGGTAACCCTCATGCCTCTGGAACTTGTAGGGAAGTCTCAGCTCAGAAAAGTCCTACCAAGTCTTGCTCTCTTCGGATGCTTTACTGCGTGTAGGTTACTTAAGACTTTTTCTTAGTCTGGAATGACACTCACATCAGTAGCAGACACCTATCTGGTTTTTGTTTGACTTTATTCATTTATTGATTTCAGTAGCAAAAATAATGATGGATCTTTCCAATGTAAGTGCCTTTTTTCAGCCTTTTGAGCTAGCTCTTGCTTCTTGTGCATCTTGACTAACAGGGAGTCAGTGTGGATGGTGCCAAGACTCACATTCACTCACACCATGGTGAATTTGCTGTTTAGCAGTGAGGATTGGGTCTGTGCAGATTCTTGTGGGTTCACATCACTGCAATCTCACTTTGTTTTGGTAAATGTTGCCCCTCAGACCTGGGATCTCTTACAAACTGGGATCTGTGCTCACATGCCTATTGCAAAATACAGCCTGCTAAAAACAGCTGTAAGGAGCTCCCTTTGTCTGGTTGGGGTTCTTCACTTAAGTGCTTGTGGTGCCTGATTAAATTAGTAATCAGAGATATAGTCATGCTATTTTGTGACTCTGAGAGCCTTGATTGTGGATTATATTTACACACTGCAATTTCTTTCTAAATGGAGCTCTTTGTATTCAAGGACTTTAAGAGTCTTTCAGCCTGCGATAAAATCCAGTTTGCTATAGAGACTAGTTCTTGCTGTGGTGCCAAGCTCTTGGCTGGGCATGCTGTGTAAAACAGTTTTTCATTTGCACAATAAATATTGCTATGTAAGAGTTCATGTGTGGTGCAGTGGTTTTGCTGACCCTTTACACTGAAAAACTGCATGATGGCAGGCTGACAGATGCATTGAATGCCTTCATGTTGTGTTGCCTCAAAAAACCAGTTTCCTTTTTTGTCAGAATGGGTTGGCTTGAACCAAAGCCACATAAATGGTACTAATAAACTTTGTGGTATTTAAAATCCCTGCATGCATCCAAACCCTTTGGCCTATCCGTGGTAAAAACAATAGGACTGGTAAGCCAGGCAGCCCTTACAGAATATTTTGTTGTGTTTAATATCCACAATGTATGCTATGACAGTGACTCTGTCACATGCATGTATGTAGCAGAGGTAGGCAGGAGGAGATCTGACTGCTCTGCTGATTTTGAGGCTCCAGAGCCATTCAGGTGAATCCTGTGGCTGGAAGTCCCTGTATAAAGTTTCTTCTAGTCCTGTTCAGAACAGGGACAGAAAACCTGATCTTCTGCATCAGCCCAGCTGTATTTACTTGCAAAAGTGTGCAGGGAAAATGTGGAGGACTCAGCCTTCCATGACAGGGTGCTCCAATGTGAAGGAAACCTTGGGCCAGTCTGTGGTTTGAATTATCTTAGAGTGGGCTCTAGTCACTTAGGGCTTTCTCTGTGCATGGCCAGAAATTTCACCCAGGGTTTGAGGAAACTTTTGCAGGACAGGTTTTCTTTCTTGCTTTGCTTTGTTTTGCTTTTTTTTTTTCCCCCTTCTGGAAACAAATGGCTTTTAATGAAAAAAATCGTACTTCCTTCTCTGATGACATTTGATCCAAGCTCTGAAAAATTCCTGATCATCTTTAGTGCGGCACTGTTTTTTAAAATTTTTTAGGTGACTTTTACTAGCAGTACAGTTTATTTGAATACCTTACATTGATACTAATATGAAAGTCCTGTTTATAAATGTGTCAGTGGGGTTAAAACAGGTAATTACATTTCTTGCTTTACTACCCTGCTGAAGTAGTACTTCAAATCTCGGTGTCTTAATTTTCCTTCTCCCATTATTGCCTTCTCCATAATAATTCTTTGGAACTAGATTTTTATCATTTGTGCTAGGAAATGGAACGGCGATCTCACTTGGATCTTTGTATTGCTGCAAAGTAAATAATACTCTATTTAATGGAGTACCTTTAATAATTATTTTGAGGTACCTTATCAGCTACAGTAGCCATTGAGCCTATTAGAATGGTGAAGCCTTTGGATGAATTAACAGACCAGATGCACAGATACAACTTACACACTTAAAATGAAATTCACTCTTTCCAGAAAATTAGAGTACCATCTTGCAGATTGTTGGAATGATGCTGCCTAATGCCATATTCCTTCTGCCACAAAATAGTTGCAAATCACTCCCTAGTGAACTGAAGAGTCCTACAGGATAGCAAATGGATCAGGAATGCCCCTGGAGTGAACTCTTTTTGAGTACAGGGGGTTTCTGTTCAAACAGCTGGAGCTGCATTTGCCTCTTGTGTTTCCTCTTTTGACATAGATGTGCCTACAGGCTTCTGAAACAACCTGCCAGGCCAAAAAACGGGTCACCTTTGCATGGTGGCAGCTGTACTCACTGTAACTTTGTGCCTCTAAGTAGGCTCCTATCCTTGTTCTGGCCAGCAGCATGTGCTTGATGAAGAGTGTAAGAAGGGTGACATGAGCATGGTGACATGAGCATGGTGACATGAACACCCTCTGGTTGCTCCATGACTCTTGACCACAGCTGGTCACAGCTCAAGCTGGTGCAGGGGCCTGCCAGTGTAAAGGCAGGCATTGGTGGGATGTGTAAATCCAGAGCCAAGCCTGAGGGGAGGGGAGGGCAAGGAGGCACACACAAATTGGAAGAAGAAGGGGTGTCCCCCAGGCAGGCTGCAGCTTGCCTGAGACGATACAAGTGGTCCCATCTACCTGGAATGTGCGGTCTCCAGTACAGTCCTGCCTGATCACACCCCAAACCAGCCTTTATCCTTCAATAGCTATTCAAATGCACTGGCTGTTGTGTCTGGTTTTGCTGCTGTTAAGTCATGTTTAGTGATCTCATCCTTCCTGGGAGGAATGTGACTGTTAGGATTTGTTCTCTGTTAGGTGTTTGATTTGGGGTTTCCCTGATCTTGGATCAATGTTCCCTGAATTGCAGAGGTCACAGGTTGCCCTCTAGCATAATGTAGGAACAGAAAACTATGGCACATAGGTGCAGTCGCACCCAGCCCTTTTACTGGTATATACAGCCTAGCTGTGATCTTGAAGGAGCCTGTTCCCAGGGGCTCCATGTGTTGTTTAGTGTTAATGGGAAGCCATAAAATCCTAACCCAGGTTTCCTCCTGAGCCTGAGTGCCTCTGCTGCTAGCCTGCTGCTCTTGATCCAGGCTCTTCCATTTCACCCATTCAAATGCTTTTATTTTATGTGGTTGGGTGTAATGGGACTCACCTGTTTCAACTGCCAAGCTAAGTCAGCAAAATAACCTTGAATCTCTGTGAAGATTTCTCCTAATCTCCTGCAATCACTGGATTACTGCTCCCCTCCCCAAAATGTTCAACTCCCCTTCCCTGCCACCAGAGAAAATCCAAAGCCCTCCAAACATTCAGAGCAAGAACCAAAGCTGTCACAGTCATACAATTTCCATAGGCAGCACCTTTCATATTGGTTGCTGAACTTTTTGAGGGCCTTATTACTATGGCAGTGGAATTGCTTGGTGGCTCGTGTGGAACAAATAAAATGGGACTGAAATTGTGGCTGCAAAAGTTTAAAGGAGTACAGTAACTGTGTGTTTGTTAATTCTATCTTTGCAGGAGGATAGCAGCTGCTTTTCTTTTCTTTTTTAACAGATGGAGTGATTTCTCATGTAGTGTTACAGTAATGACCAACGTGACACAGAAGGAAAATTCTGTGACAATATGGTGAGCAAGATCTTATTGACAGCTCCACTTGGTTGTAATTTGTAAGCTCTATATTGTTGCTCTATTCTTTTTTTTCCTCCCCCCACCTCCCAAATGCTGCCTGTCTTTTCTGCCATATAGAATTAGATTTCAAGCTGAAATCAAACAGTTTAATTTGAAGGACTCTTAGCTAAAAGCTGTTCAAAATGTTCACAAGAGTTTACACCCCATCATAAGTTTAAAAAAATATATAAAAAAATAAAAGCATTGCATTATGAAATGATGGTATGAAAATGATCCTGTATTTAATGTCTCTGTTGAGACAGCTGCCTTGATTCCTTCTCTAGCAGCTGATGCCTTCTCAGGGAAGGGAATTTCCCCTTTGCAAAATGAAGCTTAGCTCTAGCATGAAGGAGGGCACAGCCCAAATGTGAACCGTGAATGACCAGAGAGTACTGCTTGTAGCCTCCCCTGTGACTAAACAGTGTGCAGGGACTGGAAATAAGCACAAGGACATGATTGCCAACCAAAATCTGTGACTTCTGCCATACATAGAGGTGCCCAGAGAAAATGTCACCATCCATTTGTAGAGCTCAAAATCTACCTGGACACCCCCACCCACAGCCCCTCTTCTGAAAGACAGGATCAACTTTGTCACTATGTGCATTTTGTGTTAGCCAAAGGGCTCTGAAAGTCCCCATAAGCTTCTCAGCTACCTTTATGGGGAATAAGCCACAAGGCAATCTATTTATGGGATAGATAAGATGTGGTTCTACTCTTCCTTTGACTCTACTAAATTTGAAACTTAAAAAAATAAAATAAGAATGTTCGTTAACTTTGTATTAGCAAAGTAAAAAGTACAGTGGAAATATTTTTTTAAAGGGAACATTGCAAAATGACAGAAATACTATTTTTCTGTGGATGATAGGGATAATAGAACCATCCAGTGGATTCAGCAACAGTGTAAGGCAGAACTACAGAGACTATCAGGCCAGTATGAGGACAGGTGGAGCCTGGGTGTGCTGCAGTCCTGACCTTCTCTTCTCCTGAGGGTTTTATAATCATCCTTGCTTCTGAGCACTGTGGACCTGCAAATTCTGCTCTTGGAAACAGTTCCCTAAAAAATAGTCCCAAGGGTTGGTTTTCATGTGTGCTACCAAATGCCAGTGGTTCTAACAATCCTATTGCACAATGTGTACAGTGCTAACACAGCCATTTCTTTATGACAGGGAGAAATGCTCCTAAGAGAGACGTTTTCCTTTACAGTTCATAAAATGGGACTTAACTTTTTGTGTTTTCTACACACACAAAATGAGGGTTTTTTGATCTCTACAGCAGATTTGTCTTTAATTTCTGGAATTAGTGGAAACTTGTGATAGTGTTTTTCAGAAGGTTAGTTTGAATAGGGGGAGATTAGAATGATTCTTTATTTCACATTAACTGCCTGTAAGATTTCTCCAAGTGAAGGGCTACCAGCCTGCTGCTCAGTGACTAATAAATTTGATTCATCCTCACTCCCCACAGGGTTATCCTCCTTCTTACTAATGTTTGACATTTTACATTTTAATTAAAATCACCCTCCAAGCAGCAAACCACTAAGAGAGTGACAGATATTCCTACTGCAACAAGATATAAGAAAAAAGGGCAATTTGCTAACTGTATCTCCAATAGTGCCTCTCACTTATTTGCTACATGAGCACCTGATGTGTGTGTGTGTGTGTTAGACAAGGCAATGCCTATCTTCACATTCAGGGTGTTTCCAGTGCCCAAAGAGGCTGTATTTTAATGTCTGCATTCCAGTAGGAGCAACTGGGACTTGGGAGTAGCAGTGCTTGCTTGATCCTATAGAAGTGTGTATATCCTTCCCTCCTCTTGGGCTACAAGTTTGTGTAGACTAAGAGAAGGGAGAAAGGGCAAAGAAGAGAGAAGGAATTTTAAGCTTTGATAGCAAAATAAAATAAAATAAAATAAAAATTTATTTTTAAATTAAAAAAAATACTGCAGATTGCCTTATCTGGCTGACAGCTGCCCCAGCCATTGCTGAAGGGCTGTTTTTGTGGTACTTCCCTGCAGAGAGGAGCAGAATGAGGATGGCTGGTGGATAAACCTGGTGGACAGGTGTAGACAGGGTGTTTGTGTAAAGACCTGTATTAGTCAGCACATTAAAACAACACAAGAAGCTGAAGAGCAAGCAGTGAAGCTGGTGTCAGTGGCAGCATGGAGGAGATGAAGCAGGAGGCTGGAGTGCATACAATAGTTGTGAGGTGCACAAAGCTGGAGATCAACATCACAATGTCCTTAGAAGGAAGAGGATCAATATGCCTTGCAGAGGTGACTCTGTAGGCCTCAAGAGGGGAAATAAATGCTTTGATTATTTGAACAGAAAAAAAGAAGACCTGAAAATAGAGCAATGGGGTTTTTTTGACTGCTCTGTACATGGGTCAGAGAAAGGACAATCCATCACAGTTCCCCTCCCGTATACAGAGCTTGATGACAAGATGATGGTAGAGCCAAAGAGACAAGGATGGATGCAGGCAGAGGGACAGAGCAGTGCTGTAAATACATTGAGGAACTGTTGCCTGACTATGTGGAGGGACAGAGGAGGGAAATACATGGATCCACTGCCTTAGGAACAAGTATGAAACCCAGAACAAACCCATCTGCCCTTATGAATCTTATCTACCTTTGACAGAGAGCTCTGCTGAGATGTGTCCAGGTGTTCATGACAAACCAATTTTTTTTAGATAGCAGTGGCTAAACATGTACAATGTAAAAATTCCATATTTACTCATGCAGTCTAAATTGTGAGAGGGCAGTGACACAACCTACACCTCACTTGTTTTTAAGCCAATGCAGCATCTTCCTAATTCTCACTGGTGTCTCTTCCTCCATGTCAAACCCAACAACAAAAAATATTTTTTTCATCTGTACCAAGGCTGGTGGTATTTAAAATTTGTTTTCAAATGTCTTTAGAAAAGACAGCATGCAAGAAGATCTTGCAAAATCCTGCAGGTAACAGGCTTGTCTGGGCCTTTCTGAATTATGGTATGAAACCCAAAGGAATAGCAGAGAAATGACAACTCCCTTTCATGTGGTATTCTGGCTGCCCTTAGGAGATGAACAGTGGAATATGTGACTTCTGAAAAGAA
The DNA here is from genome assembly GCA_013400635.1 of Hypocryptadius cinnamomeus. Taxonomy (NCBI): domain Eukaryota; kingdom Metazoa; phylum Chordata; class Aves; order Passeriformes; family Zosteropidae; genus Hypocryptadius; species Hypocryptadius cinnamomeus. The sequence goes on from VYZP01024368.1 coordinate 94,016, forward strand.
ATATTCTGAATGAAGAAGAAGGTGGCTTAGATATATTGGTATGAATATATGGGGAAAGAGAGAAAGCTGTAAGGCAGACGACAGGGTTTTGCATTTACAGCTCATTTCACCTCCCTTTTGGAACAGAAAAGTCAGAGGAACATGGTAGTTCCTCTTGAACAGCTTAAATGATCTGCATTTAAGCATTGCCAAAAACAATCAAGTGGGATGAACTGGTCTCCTTTAACTCCCGGAGGACATTTGTTTTTTGTTTGCTGGAATAGCTGCTAGATAAAAAAACCTCTGTGCCATGTCCATTTGGAAATAACAGCTTGGTGAATAGGAGTTGCTCTGAGAAATAGTGTTTTTGTCTCCTCATGACTTAGTCCTTAGGAGGAAATTAACAAAAAATGGTAGAGGTGCCCCCTCGCATCCTGGCATCTCAATTTTTTGTGGAGGAGGGTCTTGTGTCAGCCCTGGCAGAACCACCTTGACTTCCTGAGTGCCATTGCTGCGTGTCTTTATGTGGTTATGATGGAGAGGATCCTGGCTGTTTTCAGAAGCAAGTTTCTTTGAAAACTGCAAGAGCGTGCGGATGCGTTGCCAGACTTTCTGAGTGCATACACGTATGTGAAGATAGGAAGCAGACACCATGTCTCAGGAAAATGGCTGCAATGCTGTATAAATTCTTACCCTCCATCAGCCATTCCTCAGATATGTTGAGTCATAGGTTAGTCTACAGACGCATGTGGAAGAAAAGAAACCCAAGCTAGCTGAACGATCTGAATTTAAAGTGAACTGATTAAATTCCATTAAATCCCTGTGTAGATGTCCTTGTTCAGAATTAAGGTAAAGTAAGATAAGTCTCATAAAGGCCAAGTTAATTCTGAAGGAGAATACGTACACAGAGATTTAATGCATTTTCAACTAATCCATTTTAGCAGTTAATTCAGATTAACTGTACTCAGTTTTCCTCTCTAGCAAAGCCCTTCAAGGGAACAAGATGTGGAAAACCACCAATATGAGCAGTGTAATGTTTTTAAACATCCTATGCTGTTGATTACAAAGCAGATAATTGGTGACACAGCACTCCTTTATTGAATGGCTGCATGCAGACCTCCCTGTGTTGGTGCTGTTGGAAGGGACAGTGGTCTTTGGAAGCACTTGCTAAGAGCATTCTTGCTTCCAGGAAAATGCTTTGAGAAATGCTGAAGCACGCTGGCGAGGCCTTGGGTAACCTGCTGCTACAAGGAATTTTGATCATAAATGAGATGTCTGTGCTAGCAAAGTGAATACTCCTCACAATGAGTGTGGAGTTGGCTGATACCCGTCTGCCCATTGTTTGTGTGCCAGAGATGCAGGATGCAGTGTGAATCTTAATGGTTTTCCTCAAACCTGGAGTGATGTATTCTTGGGCCAAATCACTCTTTTGTGTAAACAAAGCATTATTTAGCCCTGTGTGGTCTCTAGTTTAAAAAGTCAAACCCGGAGTTTAAGCTTTACTATTGATTTAAAAAAATATACTGCAATCAATAGCTTAAAAGGAAACAAGAGATTATGAATAAATAATAAGGTGCATAGGTGTACAGGGAAAATACAGCAGTCCATAAATATACTTAAGAATTCAGTTGTTCAGTAAAAAGAAAGGGCATAAAAATGTAGATGACTAAAGCAATATGTGTGCAGAGGAATAATAATATCCCATGAATTTAAATACACAAGTATTGGGGACTAAATTGCTTTTACTACTCTATACATTTTTTTAAAGTACCTGGAGGCCTTCAGGTATGAGTACTAAAATAAAAATATTATTACTATGGATTTTGGGGGGCAGATGAGTTGGAACTCAAGGACGTCTCCTGTGCCTTAGCTCTACTGCATATGGTTAAACACATTGGGCCAAATTTATCCCTGGCCTACTATATTTACTGTTGAAAGCACTTTGGAAAAGTGCATATTAAAGCTATATGTAAAAAAGCACTGAATTTCGAGCAGGCATTTAAGGCCAGGCAAAAATCAAAGACGTTCTCTCAGGTCAGTTTAGTTTTGGGTGTGGGGAGCAGTTGCTCAGTCAGATTGGTCCAGTGAATCTGAAACAACAGCGCATGAAAAGATGTGGTGGCAAAATAATGGCTCCATGTGGGATACATGCTAATGCTAATCACTGGCTGGGCTATTTCTCGGTTTTTACTCATGGATTTTATCCTAATTTTCTCACTGATTATTATTCTGCCTCGGTGACCACCAAGGTAACTTTGTGCTCTGTTTCATAGGGAAATTTGGGGCCAGCTTTTTCTGCTGTACTGTGGAGTTCATATAAGAAAAATTTTCATAGAATTACTTAGGTTGAAAAAGATTTCTAAGACCACAGAATCCAACCATTAATCTAACACTGCCAAGTCCCTCACTAAACCACGTCCCTCAAGGCCACAAATACATGGCTTTTAAAGACTTCAAGGGATGGTGACTCAATTATTTATCTGGGCAGCCTGTCCCAGTGCTTGACAGCTCTTTCTGAGAGCTTTTTGCCCCTAAGATTCAATCTAAGCCTCTCCTGGAACAACTTGAGGCCATCTCCTCTTTTCCTATTGCTGGCACTTGGGAGATGAGACCACTCTCCACCTGGCTACAACCCACAGAAAGAAGCTGGCATGCTGGGGCTCAGCATGGCCTTTGCTCAGCACTTGTGTAAGCAGCTGGTGCAGGCATGCAAGCTGCTCCAGCGTAAACCTTCACACCTGAGTCAAAGAGGATGTGGCACAGGGATGAGCCATGGCACCCAAATCAGCTCTGCTGAGTACTCAGAGCGAGAAATGGTCAGGGACAGAGCTGGAAACCAGGGGTGGTCATTATAGTCACCAGGGTGGCCGTAATGAAGCTATCACATGAAAACTCTGGCAAGAGGCTGAGCCTGTCCAGGGCAGGCAGCAGAGCTGGAAGAGGTCATGCTCCCACCCTTTTCGCTCCCTGGAGGAGCAGGGAACCACACATGGCCACTTTGAGGCTTTGTCCTATTTTTGTCCCCTTCATTAAAATGCTGTGCTCTGCAGCAATGAAGAAGGGAGGGTTCAGTCTTGTCTGTTCCTGGTTTGCATCTGTGCTACATCAAGATTTGTCTGTGTGTGAAATCTGTGTAGTGAGCTAATGGGGTGCATATATGAAGGAGTATCTGTCTTTTCAAGATGCTCTCAGATGCGTTGACATGTAATACTTTTATTTCTTTTTCTGGTAGTTGAAAATATCCCACTAGTTGCCATGCAAGCAGCTTGTACCTCATATGGCTTGGGTTTGTTATCCTGCACTTTCCTGTGGGGAGAGGCTATTGACCCCAGCGCAGAGGCTGCGTTTTTATTGGCAAAATGGTTACAATGGGCAAACAGTGTGAGGAGAAGCTCAGTTTTCTGTTTCCTTTAAAGTATAGGGATAACCCAGGCTAAAAGGATTGAGGTGTTTCCAGAAGCACACAGACATTTCTGTGATGGCTGCTGTGCCTTCTGGGAGATTTGAGTCCAGTGGATGATGTCCTGCTGCGTTGCTTCAGCACAAGTAGCCTGCCAGAAGTCAGTACACCCCTAGCAAGATCAAAGAAGAGCTGCCACTGGTTTTTAAGGCTGCATGCCTACAGACTAGAGCAGGTGTGCAAATCATTCCTAGGGATCATGCTTTATTTTGGTTACAAGAGTGAAAATAAGGTTATCCTCTCAGAAAGACGATTTAAGCCCCTCTCGTTCTTCAAGCTGAGCAAAGCGCTTTGTTATCATATCCTTTTCTTGATCACTGTTTCTTGAGCAGAGGTAGGTGAATATGGGGGAGCAGTATTTTGTCTGTATTTTGACTATGTAGCAATACAATGTTGTTAAAACTGTGAATCAGGCAATTGGATCAACACAAGAAAAAATTACCCAAATTTTCCATGCAAAACTCAGTGACACAAAAAGTGCAACCTTCTGTCAGCTCAAGGCCTTTGCATGTCCTCTCTCCAGTGATGCAAGCAATATCATTACTTTCTCCCAGGTGAAAGTGTTCCTAAAAGTGAGGGACAGCAGACAGAGCAAACTGTCCTGGTTTGTTCACAGTTTGAATCCTGGACTCATCTGCACACTGGTGCCACACTGGTGTTATGAAAAAGCAGGTTCAAATGCAACACTGCTGCCCAAGCCGAGGGGTCTTGGATGCTTCTGCTCTGCTGCTCCCAGTGATGGAGAAGCCAGGACTGGCACCCTTCAGCAGGGTAGCTGACAAGGGCAGTTCAGGCCCTCTGTTCTGTGACAGGATTCTCAAAATAAACCCTACAAATGGCTTTTGGGGAACCCACTGCCTTTACAGAGGGACACCTAGCCTGTGCAAGCTCTTGCCTGCCATCCATCCTCATGGTCATCCTCCAGTGGCACACACATCATGAGTTCTCATCTCGGTTTGATAGTTCTAGCCCTTTGGTTGTTCCTGTCTTTCTGCTCCCATTTCTGTTCCACAAAAAGGTAAGTGATGTTTTGCCCATTCCATGGGTGGGTTGTGAAAGTGTAAAGCACTTTGGAGGAGAAAAGTCCTGCAGGCATCCTCTTTTGCAGAGCCTTGTGCTTCACACTGGGTTTGAAGCACTGAGGTCTGCCATCCACTTTTCCAAGTCAGGAGCCCAAAGCGTCTGCATGGAGTGAGATTGGCACACCTTGGTCATGGCACTGTGGAGATAAATGCGACAAAGGGAGAAGAAAAAAACCACCTCCCTTTTCCTCATCTCCTTTTTTCCAGATGCTAGGTTTTGCTCCCTTCCCTGTTGCAGAGGTAATGGAGGGCAGCAGCAGCGTGCCCAGGCTGCCTCTGGGGTCATGGCAGCTGCTGTGACAAAGGGGAGCGTGATGGGCTGGCTGGATCAGGGAGTGTGCTCGCAGGAGGCAGGAAAGTTTACATTTGTGACAGCAAAGTGAAGAAGCGTGGGATTGAAGAACACTGGGTGCTGCCATACAAGCACCATAGCCCCAAGTCTAATGGGTAATAGAGTCATTAATTCTGCTGATTAACTTGGCCTTGGGGTTCATGGAAATGACATCCACCTCCTTTCTTTTTTTTTTTCTTTTTTCTATTTTTTTTTTTAAGCTCAAACTGTGGAACGAGGAAGCATAAAAAAACAAGCTAATTAGAGAGAAATCAGGAGAAAAGAAGCAGGGAGAAAAGAGAAGACAGTCTGAGCATTAATGAGACTGATTTGGGAAGAGGATGTGACAAGCTCTTCAAAAGCATTATTGTCAAATGTGTCACTGTTTCATAGACGGCTACTGCTACCTTTGAGCTTCATGCTGATAGTTAATGATTTGAAACTATAAAAAGATTGAAAAGGTAAAAGAGAAAATGGCAGACTCGACTGGATTTTAATGAGAGTCCCCCCCTTCCCACTTTTCTCTTTTTCTATATGAAGCAGCCTTGGAAAGTAGGAAAAAAGTTCAGTTTCCCCCTGCCTGCTTGCTCTCTCAAGGCTAAAAATGTTTACAAAGGAGAAGGGAGAGTGCAGAGGTCCATCTGTCTCGCTCTGACCACCATCCATCTTCCCTTTCTCAAACCCTCAGTTCTCCCATTCACTGTCAAGCAGTGATGGGGTTGTGGTTGTACAGGCAGAGGACTGACAAAAATAAGCTGAGATTGATGGAAGAGACAGCTATAGCTCTTGTTTGTTTTTTTGTGACGTGCTGAGCAGAAGCAGTCTTCACACTGTGAAATGTAACAAAGAAATCTAAAGTGATTACACAGGTTCATTTGTCAGTATCACTGCTCCAGCTATTGCTGTGTGCTACAATGAGATGACAAGGCATTTATTGCTGATGGTTGGTTATTAGCCGCATTATAGGAAACATTAGCACAGTCTAGGATACATAGACCAGGGAGACAATAGCTTTCTGGGCTCCAAACTCAGCAGGGTAGCCTTGTCATTAAATTTGGTGGCACCAATTTAATTTTTTTTTAACAATAAATTGAAAGGAAACTTTGAAAACTAAGTCTGTAACCCTGCATTTACCTTAAGACTGATCAGTGTGCTTTCTTTGGATGCTACATTTTGTATCAGAAAAGCTGTGCAGCCCAGCAGGCCAGCAAACCTAAAAGATGCAGTGAAAAAGTCTTATGATATGTGGCCTCTTGGCTGATCCAGTCACTACATTCCAGCCCTGACCTCCAAAGTACCCCTCTGCCTCTGGGGTAGACCAGGTTCTTCTCAAGCAAGGCACAAGCAAACCTACAAGGAGGAAAGGCTTCTGTAAACTGTTGTTATGACCTTTGTCTTGCTCTTATCTTTCTTAGACCTGCTCATTTTTTGCTTGTCTTATGTGGGTCCTTTAGGGGCAGATCTTGGTATCTCTCCCATCCTTGCAAATGGCCCTGCAGAAGTCACTGTAAGTAATGGAATTGTGGGATGTCCTGCATTGGAAAAGACCTTAAAGATCATCCAGTTCCAATGGCCTCTCCAGGGGCAGGGACAGCTTCCACTAGACCAGATTGCTCAGAGCCCCATCCTGGCTTTAAAGAGCTGGCTTAAATACTTTCGGGGATGGGGCATCCACAACTTCTCTGGGCAACCTTTTCCAGTGCCTCACAACCCTGACAAAAGGGTTTTTTCCTTATATCTCATCTAAACTTACTTGCAGTTTGAATCCATTCTCTGTTGTCCTGTCACTACTTGCCCTTGTAAAACGTCCCTCTCCTTCTTTCATGTAGGCTCCCTAGGTACTGGAAAGCCACAATTAGTTAATCCTGAAGCCGTCTTTTCTCCAGGCTGAAAATCTGAATTCTCTCAGATAGAAGAGGTGCTTCACCCCTCTGATCATTTTGGTGTCAGTCACCTGGACTCGCTCCAACAGGTCCATGTCCTTCCTGTGCTGGGGACCCCAGAGCTGGATGCAGCACTGCAGGTGGGGTCTCACCAGAGAAAAAAAGTCTTTGACAGGGAGGGCTGAGTATGTAAAGTAAAGGTTTGGCATGCATGAGACGTGACTGGATGACTGCCATGTTTATTAAGCCATAAAAGGACATGACTGTTTTGTGGCAAAAGCTGTGTTTGCACAGTGGTGCGAAGCCAGCCCTCAGTTCTGGGGTGAAGTGCCTACTTTTTGTAGCCTTTCAGTACTGAGTTTTGCAGTAAAATGAAAAAATTCTGGTGGTGGCTTGTTCTTTTCAAAGAAGGTTTTTTATTATATAATTCATTTTCTTATTAACTCAGTCAGTGAGTAATATATTCCCTGTTCCATTTTTTCTGACACTCAGCTTCAGTTTATTTTATGCTACCATCAGATTTCCAGAATGCCCCAGATTTTGGCACTGAAAGCACTTAAATAAACTGAAACGGTTGTCCTGGGAAAGTTGGAGGTTTTGACAGCTGCATGAGGGAGCATGGGACTACAGCCTGTAAAATACCAGTGTAAGGGGAATTACAATGTTTTAAAAACCACTATCGCTTGATAACATTGTAAATAGCAACAGGAGCTGTATTTGAACATATTCAGGCCAAACCCAAGTATCTTTGAATGTAAAAATGAAATTTTGCTGGAATCTCTTCATCATCAGATTTGTGTGAATCAGATGTGGGGTTTTGGTTTTTTTCTTGTTATGAAATTTATCATATTCTATGTCCTATATACTGTCTGCCTAGCAGTGAATTTAATCTAAACTGTTTGTTCTGGACTCATTGATCAGAGAAGCAACCTGAAAAGATTCTGCCAGAGTCAAATCCTTAAGATTCGTAAGTCAGGTTGTAAATGTTATGGCACGTTTGAGGTTAAAAAGCGGTTAATTATTTTCTAAACTGCATTTAATGCATATGAGAAAATTAGTACTGTCAGATCTCTTACATTTATTGAGCAAGGTGATTTTGCCCCCCACTAGAAACACTCTGGGCCACATCATCTGTCTCTGCCCAGCAATAAATTTTGCTTTGAACTACCCAAACAATACTGTTTCCTGCAATTTCGGCATCATTGTGCCATTCTGTCGTTATTTCTGCTCTTGTGTTAATTTTGCCTTTACTTCCAACTTCCTGCTGAAATCCTGTGATTTCAGTGAAATCTGAAAATATAGGGAGCTGATGGCACTGTAAATTGGTTTCAATTAAAGAATGTGTGCCTGCTGAGATGGGGTCCCTTGAAACAAATATCCCTCACAAGATGGATAGATAGCAGCACCTGTGATCCAGCTTTCAAATGAGAAGATTTTGTAAAAACACCAGAGCAAATGATTTCTTTCAACAATAAAAATATTAAACATCAACAACAATGACAGCAATAATAATAATAATAATAGTATCATGTCACTTCAGACATGAGAGGGTTTGAAAGGGTAGACAATAGGTCTAAATCTATGGTGGCAATTTCAGAGTCAAATAAGAATAAAATATCTTTTGAGGCCATAAAGCTTGAAACTTGTCACAGAAGAGGCATCTACACTCTCAGAAAAGAAAGCAATCTCTATTTGAGAGCACACAGTCATTTCTGACGAGTAGGGTCTGATGAGTCAGCATTTCAGCTGCTGAGTTAATGCAGCATTTGGCAGCTAAGCTAGAAAAAAAGAGTATAAAAAAGCCCTTTGGCATGAACTTTGGTTCTGAGATATATGCAGTGAGTGTATCTCTGAGAAGTGGGAAGGTTTTTGAAGTTATAACAGAGGCTGTTTTAATTTGGGGCAGGCTCGTTATAGAACATGGTTTAAAAACATAGATTTTGTTCCCTCTGGCTGTACGCTGTGCTTCACACTAAACTTGGCAAAGACAAAATGCAATCCAAGAGAAGGTATCTGTATTGTAAGATAAAAAGCCTCAAAGACTGCCTGCTTTGTGGCTGGCTCAGATCAGATAAGGGCCGCATCTATCATACCCTCCTCGTGGTGTAAACCAGAGCTAGAGGTATTAAGGGGTATGCTAAGATGATGTGTCAAACTTTAATTTAAATCCTACTGCAGTCAAAAAGGCCAAATCTTTCAAAACATTAGATGTTTAGCAGCAGTGGGTGCCAATGAAGTTTTGTTGCCTGAAAGGGAAATGGTGGAAAATGACATAAAGAAGCAGTTAACAATACTGCACGTTGGTCCCACCTATTGTCACAGCTGTTTCACCCAGGCAGAGGCACACCTTGGTCTTTGTAAAGACTGAGCTGTGCTTCTGCTTACTCTTCTCACAGTTTCCACATGGAATGTTAATGTTGGCTTTCAATATACAACTTATGGAGGAAGGACAATGTCTGCTTTTCAACTGAGACTGAAATGTCAGACTAAAGCTTAGACTTCAGATCAACAAGAATTTGTTCACGAGAGAGTAGCAAGTAACTGATGACACACTTTTAGGGAATGGATTAAAAAAAAAGTAAATTGTTCTTTTCTTTAGAGAATGCTAAATTTTCGGAGTAAAGTGACCAGCTATCCATTACAAATGATACACAGGTATTTCAAACAAAGGATTTTATTGTTACAATTAATCATTATTTGTGTCATGACTGAGCCTCTGAAGACCTAGTGAAACCAGATCACTGATGAACCAGGTCCAACAAATACTAAGAATTCATAGCTTGAATACAAGAGAGCCACAAGAAAGAGCTGTCTTGTAAAAAGTAGCACAGTGAGCTGCTGTGGAGAGAGCAACCAGCCTGAAAATGCAGCCGAGTCCTTGTGGCAGCCCCTGCCTGAGCAGTGTGATTGCTGCCTGAGCTAAGCCTTGATGAAGCTGCAGGACCCAGGTTAACTTCTCTGCCCAGCACTTGGCTGGAAAACACAACTGAGTGGCTTGGAGGTGGCACAGCAGCCTTTAGCATGGTGCTGTGTGTGTTTGTGTCCCCAAGGCACAGCCACACCTGCAGCCAGCCGGCCGTGCAGGAGATCCCTCCTTCCCCTTGGCTGTGTTTGCCTTCCCATGAGCATGTGCAAAAAACACCAGTGGAGGAAAATCAAAGTAATGAACAAACATTCAGAGCTGACCCTGAATGTTTGTGATTGGTAGATTAAAACAAAGCTTATTGCAGCAGAGTTGCTCAGGATGACCCTTGGAATTTCACTTTTAAAGGTCAGATGGTAAAAAACGCTGCTTTGCTGCTTGTAGGAAGGAGAGTTTAGCTGTAAGGTCACTTTGTTTTCACACTCTCAGAAATGTTACCTCCACCCTTCACAGGGAATGTAAATCAAGTAAAAAACCACCCAGCAGGGTTATCAGGGTAACACTAAATCAACACCAGCTGCAGCTGCTAGGGGTGAATGTAAAATTTACAGTGAGGCATATGTCTGTTGCTACAGAGTGATTAGCAGTATTTTCAATTAAGACATGCAAAGACCAAGATGATTTTTATTTAGAGGTCTAAATAAAAGCAAACTTAAAGGCCAAACTAATCCAGGTTTTTAATTCAGTGTTCATGGTGTCTCTAAATCAGGACCATATTGTAAGCTGGAAGAGAACAAGGAGGAGGGCAAACTTTCCTTTCAGCAGTTTTAAAAAACTGCTGACTAAAATCTGCATCTATCATCTTGTTATTGAAAAGTATAAGTAAAAGGTGAGAGAAAATTGTGTCTGATATGGGATGTTTAGTTGACAGACAGCTCATTGTAACAGATGTGGCTCCTTTTAAATAGCACCGTAAATGAGATCCCAGAAAGACAAGGACAAAGGCTAGGAGAGAGCACTTAGTCTAATTAGACAGAGAAATCCATTTCGGTTTTAACTGAATGCTTCTCTGAATGTGCAGAGATTTCCAAGTTATGAAGCACAAGCAAAGGATGGAGGCTACAGCTATCAGTTCATAATCTGCAAGGCATGGAATAATAATGGTCCTCATTTTTCAAGCACTGATCTTCAGTAGTTTGTTAAACCTGCACATCAACTCCTCACTAAAGCACCTGCAGATTAATGGCATGGGTAGAAAGCTTTTCATCTGGTGTGTATGCGGGGAGAAATCATAAAGAAAGCAAAGAATGGCCTTAAAATTTTTTCTGTTAAAAAAAAAACAAACAAAAAGGAAAGGACTGGTAGTCAAGATTTTTACTTATGCCAAACTTACCGGAGAAATAAAAATTAAGACACAGAAAAAAAGGCACAGAAATGCTACTATGGTTTCTATAGCAATCAGCACTCCAGACTTGCCATGCCTCTCTGTGTGTGCGTTATGCTTGCCACAAGATATTCAAGGCAGGACCCCTCTCACCCACTTCTGCTTTTTCACTGCCAGGTGTTCATATATTACTGCCCTTATAAATGTACATGAACCAAAGTTTTCCAGGATCCTCCTACAGTTAACTTTGGGGAGAGAGGCATCTCCAAAGTCTGTTGTATCTTGTCCAGGGCATGTATCTGAGTCTGGCACCTCTAGAGGGTTAATCCGTCAGCCTATTGCCCTGTTCTGACTGGAGAGGACAAATGTTTCAGGTTAGAAGATGTGCTTCTAGACAGAGAGTTAGGTTGTGATTTTATGAGAAGTGACTTTGCACTTGTCTCCAGAAAATGCTGAAAAATTTTCAGCAGAGGTCTGCACACTTGCATATTTTTGATCTTTCTCTGTTCTACCCAGAAAGAAAAGTGAGTAATCCAGAAAGAGAAGCTCAAGGAAATGGAGAACATGACTAATTTTTGTTGTCTGTTTTTGAGCTGAGCAGGAAGCCCAAATGTAGTGCCTTGGACATTATGTATAATGGATAGCCAGGTATCCAGTCGAGTAGTTTTGATCAACATTTGTGTTTTTCTAAATAAGTAATTCTGCTTTCTTGGAACCTGAGGAATCAAATGAATGGAAAATATTTCTCAGCCCTCACCTCTGTACCTCTTCTGCCAGCAGTTCCCTGACGCCTTTGAGAGCCTTTATTTGCAGTCCTGTTACAGTGCTTATGCAAATCTTGTTTTTGCTGGTGGTTTTGAATATGTTTTTCTGCACCCCACCAATAAGTAGCATGTGCTAACCGGGCAGTAACAGTGAAGACGGAGCAATGTGGTTTTCAGAGAGCCTTTGGGAACTCACAGTCTGTGGGTCATCTTTAGTCTGGCTGCTGTCATATATTGAAGCCTGAGCTGCAGGGCATTTTCACTGCTCTTGCCCATGCTAACATCAATGAAAGAGTAACTAAAAAGTCTGGCAAGAGAATGAAGTGAGGAGAAATAGAAAGTAATTGTTTCTCCAAGGGGAAAAAACCCTAACCTCCCTTTTCCAGAGTCTGGTCCTCTTTAAAAGAGTAGGAGTGGGAACAGGGAACGATGAGCCCTGCTCCTTCCTACGTCTCCAAATATAGGGCGAACGTCTAGGATAGAAACATCATTTTGGGAAGGATTTGGTACTTCTGAGCTGTGCTTCTTGCATGTAAAGGAACGTTTCATTAATTTAAAGGGAGAAGCAAAACCTCTTGCCAGAATGACAACAGCAGCTTTCTAGATGGTCTGAGGAACAGTGCAGTGTCTTAGTAACATATGAGCCAAACAAATACTGCTTTTTTTCGAGTGTAAGATCTGCCAGACTCTTGCCAGTGGTGTTTAACAGGCAAATTGCTTAACAATTACAGGATGGGTTCTGCAATTGGGATCTGTGCAGGTGCAGGCTCCTGGTTATAGGCCAGGCAGATTTTGCAATGCCACTGGCTAAAATAATTTTTAAAGGAAGGCATGATGAAACTGTGTTTGTTTCCGTGTGTGTGTACCCATAAGTTTATATACACACACCTTTACGTGTGTGTGGGCATGTGTGAACACAGATATATGTGTGTTTGAACTGTACATTGGCAGTATTTGGAGCAGCATAAAAATCTTGCCAGCATTGCTGGTGATGAATTAACCCCAGAGGACTGAGTTTAGTTTGATGACTCTGAAACAAAACAAAGTCATCCTCAGCCTTGAAGATTAGCAGCACATAAAATGATGAAATAGTGGATGTTAGAAACTCAGCAACGTTGTTTTGTGTTTTCAAGTGGCATGGGATAACGTGGGCTCAAAAGCCTATTGCAAGCACAAGCTGGGCATGGGTCAAGATACCAATCTCAGCTGGATTTCTCCATGAATGTGGGACGGTAGTTGAGCACACAGGGCAGTATTTTCCAGACTTAGCAGCTTATGGACTTCATTTGCTTACAAAGCCACAGAATATGAAATGTACAGAGTTATTTTTCTATGATTTTGATCAGAGACAGCCTTAAGTGAAATACTAAGAGAATTAGCTGTGGAATAGATTTTGGTGACAGATGTCCTGTGCTCTGCTGTTATGTAAAAAGCTACCTTACCTTCTCTGTCAGCTGCGGTATCTGGCTATAATTAGAAGAAGTAATATCTGTCAAATAATTGGTTATGCACATTTTGATTAATTTCCTGAGACAATTCCACTCCTGTGCCACTTCTCAATCTCCCTGTGATTTTTAATTTTCTCATTTGGGGAGAACTTTCAGTTAATTAGACTCCAAAATCTTGCAAACAGCTCTGTAAACATATGCGGTAAGATTTATTTCTTTATATTTTTGAGTTCCTGGTATATGTGTTGTATGAGTATATATAATCTTAATATATATAATATATAGGCAATGCATGGTAATCCTAAAAAGTGTCCTCTAAGTTATATAGCACTTTGCTACTGAAAATGGAAAACTATATTAGAGAATTTTTCTTGAAAATTTAGTTATCCTGTGAAGAAGGACCATGACAGTCTAGGAGTGCTATAAGACTGCTTTGCTGGTCGATCATGCTTCAACCAGTTATGATTGTGAAAGATGTTTTTGGTGAGATGAAATGTTTTGAAATGTGAGGCTTAAATATACATTTAATTTTCTTAGGAGTTAACCTGAAGACTTCTTAGAATCTTGAATTTGGTATATCTGTGAGACAGTGATGATTAACCTCTTCAAAATGTAAAATCAAAACAAGCAAGAGGAGAACACATGCTTTAAGAAAAGGTGTTGTCCCAGGCATGGGACCAGCTGAAAGACAGGGGAAAAGTGTGGAGAAAACCAAGGAAACCAGTTCCCAGTCTTTCGTAGGGCTACTGCTTCGATAGCATCTGTGTGTGCTGCGTTGGCAGGCGAGCTGCCCGAGGGGCTGCAGTCGTCTCCAGCGGATCCACAGGTGCTGGAGCCGAGGCTGGCTCCGGGTGCGTGCCAGGCGCCCCGTGCCTTGCCGGCTGCGCTGCCCCGGGCTCCGCTCGGGCCGGGGAGCGAGCGGCAGCAGCTGCAGTGCCAGCCCCGGCCCTCCCGCCAGCTACAGGCTCCGGCATGCTGGGATAGCGCTAGCCTGAGGAGCCTCCAGGCTCAGGGCAGGGTTTAGGATGAAGAGGTGATTTTCTGTGGCTTTGTATAGATAAGAAACCGTTAAACATCCAGTACTTCTCTGGAATAAGTCTTCTTCTTCTTCTTCTT
>VYZP01024370.1:291-10679 GCA_013400635.1 Hypocryptadius cinnamomeus
CTACTGAAGTTCATGGGGTTTCAAATCTGGGAATGTGGCTCAAATCCACTTTCACACAATAGCACCAGCCTGTTAGAAAATTCTCCTCCATGTTTATGCACTGCATGCTAAGGTTTATAGCCTGGTAATCAAACACAGTCTGTTCTTTTTACATTTTTCAGGTTTGGTTGTTTTGGGGTTTTTTTATTCAAAACGCCATAAACTTCAACACCTAATTCTACCACAAATGCTTTTTTCCCTGCTGGATCCCCAGTTCCTAAGAATGCTGCAGTCTGTAACTAGAAAGAAGGGTTGTTACCTAAGCACATTCTTCTGCAAAGATTTCAGGGCAAGTTGAAATGGTTTGGTCTAAAACTACCATACAGTGCCCACATCCAGTCTGCAGCATGGAAAAACTCAGCTCACAGATCTCAGAAGAAATTTGGTTTGGCCTCATGTGCACAGAAACACTGCTGGCAAAGCACACGATACAGTTTTCCATTTCCCTCTAACTCATCAGTAGATGGACTCCTGTCTTGCATAGAATCATGGATCTGATAGAGAAACAGTCTAAATTAATATATGGACTTTCACCTTCACCTCAATACCTTCAGCAACCCAGCAAGTTTCACCTTCTAGATGATAATGTCTTGTCTTACAAAGAAGAAGTTAGATATTTCCTAATTATTCTCAGCCACCGATTGTCCACATATTTCTTTCCAGGAAAAATAAAATAAAGGATAAACTAAGTTTGGGTTGGACAAGATAACAAAAGATGACTTTGTGTTCATCACAAATACTCCACAGGCTCTCAAGGAGGACAAACAGAACACAGGAATACTGCACCCAAAAATCCTTATAAAAACTAAAACCGTCTTTATTTTACTATAAAACCAGAAAAAGCAAGACCAGGATGGAGGAAAACAAGAGGAAATAATTAAAAGTAAAAACAAAGTGATGGTCAAGGTACTGTTGCTGCTGAACACAGTTCCAAATGTAAGCTCACCCTCAAACTGAAGGGTCAGAGAACAAAGGATTTCCGTGGTGATGTTCTGTATTAGTACATTAAGTCCTTAGAAATTAGCAGAAAATATCAGCTTAAAAATCTTTGACTGCTCTATAGTTTGTAGAGAACCAAGATCCAGGTCACTGTTTGAGATAAACAGCCAAGTTAAAGAAGACAATGTGAAACTCTTCTTGAAACTGCCATGTATCAGTTTACACACAGGCACTGACTACAGCTGAGCATTCAGCTTTACACCAACTGAGGTGCCCAGCTGATAGAGCTCTTCTTCAAAACAACAGATGCATTACAAATACATAAACAAAACATCTCCAGTAAGACTAAATAGCCTAAATTTGATCAATTTATATTGAATTACTCTTGATAAGCTTATGCCAGAGCAATTCTTCTGCATTAATTCAACAATTAAAACAAAAAAAAAAAATTACAATGTACCCCTCACAACTGTAAGGGATACAATTTTATCTCATGTTTAGTGCAGCTCAGCAAGTGCTTTAAGCTCTATTAAGTGTAATAAATATACATCCACCCTGTGGATTTCAATCTAAAAAAATTACAGGACACATTAAGAATCACAACTGCCTTGCAAACACAGCTTGAAGACTCTCCTTCCAGGAACTCACATTTACATAAACCAGAAGAAGTATGCAATATACAAATAGAACAATATACAAATTAAAAAAAACCCCAAAACATGGACAGCCTTTTTTTAGCATTCTGGGGTTTAATATTTACATAAAGGCAAGGCTCATAAAAGCACAGACCTACCTACCACACACATACCCATCTCAGAGTACACACCAAACAATGCAATCCTAATAAAACTGTACTGACAAAAAGTGCATCCCTCTGCCCCGTCACTGAGAGGAAAGCAAACACATGAGCAACAGGAACAGCATCAATACTGAAAACTAAGGTGAACTGAAGACCATCCTGACTTAAAATGACAAAGTAAGGGCAGAAGCAGCAGACTGGCATCAGTTACCCAGTGCACCCAGAACCAGTGCTGATTTTTACAGCCTGCCTCTCGCTCACACCAAGGTCACGGTGCAGCTCCCAGGGCAATACCCACTAAGCAGCTGTTTACTGCAACATTCCTGCTTCACATCTGTCAGAGAGCGAATGGTCTGTTCTCAGACTGTCTCCCCTGTGGTGCAGGAGCCCCTGGTTCTGCCTGGAAGGTGTCTGCCAGCACAGGTCATCCCCTACTGGTACCACAGCCTTTATGGACCAGAATCACCACTCCATCCCTGGCTTACAGGAAACTGAGGACATGGCAGGGGTGAGGTGGGGGGACAACGACAAAAAATGGAGACATTCCTATCATGTGGAGATGGTTGATGCAATCTAAATCTTCCATGATATTAAAATA
This sequence comes from Hypocryptadius cinnamomeus, assembly GCA_013400635.1. Lineage (NCBI taxonomy): Eukaryota > Metazoa > Chordata > Aves > Passeriformes > Zosteropidae > Hypocryptadius > Hypocryptadius cinnamomeus. The sequence goes on from VYZP01024370.1 coordinate 2,667, forward strand.
ATGATCCTTTCAGAAGTTTCAAGGACCAAGAAGCACTGCAGGTGGAAATAAGGTCTCTCCATGTATACTTCCCACTCTTGCTTCCCAGCTGGCCTGACTCTACAGAGGATGGGACCTGCCCACATGGGATTGCACCCTACCTGCCTGCTGTACAGCAGCACACCACTTGTACCTCTCCTCTGCCACACAGGATTTTGTGGCTGGCAAATTCTCCACAAGAATGAAGCCAAGGGGACATTGCTGTACAAATATCCCTTGAGAATACAGTAGAACTGTAAAATCAGTCAGCTCACACAGCCTGGAACTACATCAGAGACCACACAGGACTTCCCAGCTGTGATCACACTGCACACATACCAATCAAGGAACTTGTGGGATAGCAGGGATAAAACGCAGTTGCTCTTGCTCTTTGGCTCTTGCTCCAAAGCTGGCACTACCTTCCACCCAAATGTTATGAGATTGCTTTAGATCCCCCAGGCTGGGGCTTCCCTGGCCTCATGTGCTTGTTTTATCCTGCAGCAGGAAGCAGCCCCATAGCCCTACCTCACTGCACACACCACTACAGTGCAATACACTGATAAATAAATGTATCAATATACAAAATAAATAGCTGGCTTGGAGCATGGATTTGCTGCTAGCAGACATCACAGCAGCTTCCAGAGGACCTCCACACCTTTATTGTCATTTTAAAGGTGAGGACACTGAACCCAAAGGAATCTCTCCTGACTGCAGTCAGTCAGCAGCAGAGGTGCAGCTAGGAACAGGGTCCAAGCTCACATGACTGACAAGAGTTCTCAAAATGCTGCAGCTGTAGATAAAAATACTCAACAACATAATGCACAGTGATTCTCAGTAAGTTCATATAAATCTCATGACACCTATATGCTTAACAGGGCACAATCAGCTTAAATTTATGCTTCCAAAAGAAGACTACATGCTGAATGTCCTATTTATATGCAGTAGTAGCCCCTGGATATATCAGTATAAAACCTGAAAGAAATTAGCCCAAAGACCACGAAGATGCTCAGCGGGCAGGAGCACCTTTGCTATAAAGAGAGGCTGGGAGAGCTGGATTGTTCAGCCTGCAGAAGAGAAGGCTCTGGGGTGACTTTAGAGCCCCTTCCAGTACCTAAAGGGAGCCTGCAAGACAGACGGAGAGAGATTTTTTACAAGTACATGGATTAACAGGACAATGACAAATGGCCTTAAGCTGAAGAAGGGCAGGTTTAGATTAGACATGAGGAAGAAATTCTTCACTCTGAGCGTGGCAAGGCCCTGGCATAGGGTTGCCCAGAGAAGCTGTGGATGCCCCTTCCCTGGAAGTGTTGGATGGAGCTCTGAGAAACTTGGTCCAGTGGAAGGTGTCCCTGCCCACGGCAGGGGGGGAGCGTGGAATGAGACTTCAAGGTCCTTTCCAAGCAAAACTATTCCATGATTATAAATATAAACTATCAAAGCTCACTCTCCTCACTAGCCTAGCTTCTCAGGGGGATTACTTGAACCTCTCTAAATATGTTAAGGTTTACATCATCTAATTGCAAAAGGCGTTGTATAAGCATTAGAGTCAAGTTATGACATCCCTACAATAGAATGAAGAGTTGATCCAATCAGCAACAAAGTTTAAAAAAATAAAAAATAAGTAATGCAACTGAAATGCACCTATTTTTAAATAACTGTCTGTTCCCTACTTACCAACTGGAGACACTGACCCACAAGGGGGAAATTGAAATGCTTTCTCACCCCCTCTTGTTTTTCAATAAGAAACCCCTCATGTTACACAGTTATTTGCTTAATACAACTTGTTATTACAAAAGCTCACGAGGCGAAAGGTCCCTGCTGTGCCTGCCTTCATGTTTGACTAACCAGTCTGCATCATGTCATTCTCCACAGTGTTGGGCAAATATGCATCATTTTAATTAAATTAAAAAGGAAACTATGTGGGCTTTTGAGCCTTGCTATTCAGTTAATTTTCAGGGACTATCTGAAGGGATAGTGTTACAGATCACATGCAAGTCTCTTTGCTGATGGACCTGGAAAAACTGGACTTGAAACTGGAGCAAATAATTCAAAGCATATGTTGAAAGTTAAATTAAACATAAAAAAAACCCTCAAAAAACCAACCCATAAAACACTTTAACCAAATGTATTTTAAACTCTCAAGAATGGTTACTGAAAGTATGGGGCACATTCAGAATATTAAGTAAAATAGCTTACTGAAGCCCATACAGACCTGTAGACATAAATACACAGCATCTATCTGTGATCTCTGCAGGTGTTTTCATTCCCAAAACAAGTACCTATGACAAAGTTCATGGCTCCATGATTTGAGCAGTTGAGGTAGCCCTTCTGTGACAAATATCAGATGTACCTGAAGGAAAGACTGAGCTGGAGAAAACTATCACAGTAACACCTGTACAAACAGCTCCTCAAAAGACAGTTGGACTTTCTAGAAAAAGGGATGGAAACCCCAGAAGCTCCAAACCACCATAAGCAGATATTCCCAGGACAGAACAGCTATCCAAAATAACACTGAAATACGTAATTTATTCTTTTACCATTCACAGCTGCGTAATAAATCAATACACAAATGCTGTAAGTAGCTTCTAAACTAACCTATTTCCTTCACTTGGATGCTCAACAAGAAGCTTTACTGAAAAGCCTTTTGGCCAAAAAAGCTTCAGCTCCTGGCATTCTATATTACTTGTATTTCATTATCAAACTCAAGTAACTGGGATTTATGCTTTGTTAGTAAATACTAGTATTGTCTGAAATCTGGCTGTGTGACACACCATGGAATAGTTCATTAGAGGAAATAATGACCACAAGATGACCTTGTAAGATACATTGCTGTGGACAGAATTAAATTTAAACACATGAGAAGAGAAAGAGAGGGAGGAGAAAAGGGCTCAAGGATGCTGTCTGGTTGTTTTTACAGGCTACTTCTTTAGTTCAATTAAAATAAGGTGTGTGGGGCAAAACACCCATTACAGGTTTTAATTCTCTTTTTGAAGACCAGACACTTAAAAATCACATGCAAAAGTCTCCACACCATGAAAATAGAAAGAAGAATGTTTGAAGACATAAGTTCACATCCCAGGACTGCAATAAAACAGATCAAACTAAAGAACACTGCCCATGGACCATGCTCCCACCTTGGTTGTGAGCTGCCACACAGGAGGCTTTTCCCTCCACGCAGCTCCAAGCAGGGCATCAGAGAGGAGCCAGCGGGAGCCGTGGTTTCAGCAAGCTGGTGGGAGGCCAAGGAAGGACCAAAGACCAAGAAGTGCTGTCTTTGCTGCCAGAGCTGAGCCTCAGCTAAGGATGGAGAGATGACAGCAGCACGGGATGAACCAATTTTATGGGTGGAATATTCCTACACGCAAGGCACCCCTCCTCCCCATGCCTCCCTAGGCTGCTACTACAGCTCAACACCAATAGTAAAATATTTCAGTGCCTTGTACTGACTTCATTGAGACAACACAACAGTCAAAGCTCCTGCTCCACAAGGCAGATGTTAAAGCTGCATTCTCCCGGCATCTGTTGCCATCAAAGCACTGAAGAACCTGAGAGGGCTGCAAGTTTGCCAGGGCCAAAACCCTCCAGGCACACTTGGCCTGTTTTATTGCCAATGTGTTAACCAAGGAAGTTGTTCAGGTATTTGTAAAACTCCAGTATTTTTGAAAGGGGGGAAACCCCCACTAACTCCATCTATCTCACAGTGTTTAACAAAACAGAGGAGGTTGAACAAATATTGAACATTAAAGAAGTATCCACCACCCTTGAAATTCAGGAAGTGAAAGTGATCCAGTCCAACATCTATGATAACAGACCCAAGAATGCAGCAGCTTCCAAGTGGGAAATTCAAGGTGAAGACTGAATAGAAACAGCAACCACAAAACCCACTTGCATGTGCATGTCCAAACACCTGAAAATTCACCCTAAAAGCATTCCCTAATGCTAATCAAGTGTAGTAAGTTTGTCTCAGGAGTACTAGGCTAAAGTTGTTTTCCTTGTTTTGGTAAAAGCATGTACTGACCTCTTTAAACCACCATTATAATCACCAAAATAATTTTAAAAAAATGCAATTTATTATCACTGGTTTTTCTTCCAGCACTATCCACCCAAATGGAATGTGTCAGCAGCAGGGAGACCACTGGGTCACTGTGTTTGTGTAAGAGTTGCTTTTGAACTGTTTTATACATAGTTGACTTTTCCCAACATTTGGGATTTTTTTTTCCCCCCCAGAAACAGTCCTAAAGACCAAAGGAAAACAAAATTCCCTTGGAATGTTTGAGAGATTAAATGTACCATACATTTAAAATATGATCATTTGAAAGTACTGATTTTTTGAGAGCAGAGTGTTTTTTCTTATTTCTGTGTTACTGTCCAGTGTGTCAAAGGGCAGGAATGGCACTCTAGGATACCCTACAGTCACAGGTTCCTTGTTTCCTGCACTAATTCATTTACTTGCAAACAGAATGGGGATGGAAGAAGCACGACATTCATTTCCTCCATCCTGCATGTAAAAATCCTGCGGGCTAAACAGACCAAAGCTGAAAATTCACAAATTCCTATGCTTGGCACTGCCTATGTTCTAAGGCCATCTCTGGCTGGAACTGTGACCTTCCTGCTATGAAAACAAGCAGTCCACAAAATATGGGCAGGTCTTTTTCTCTGGAACAACAGCACAGCAATGGGATGGTGTGGATGGAAAGTCTCACATCTGAAACATCCTCTTCACTCTCAGCAATGCCAGTGGGACCACATAACTCTACTGAAAAACAGGTATCACATGATGATTTGGTAGTTGTCAACAACAAGGCAAATCTCTTTCCAGATTTCACACTTAAAAGACAAAAAGATGCCTTGCCAAAATGGGCTTTTTCTACAGTAAAAACAGACTGGAACCCAAAATATGCTGTTCACATCAATCACTCATATACATTCTATACACGGCAGTATGTTTCAAGAATTGTTCCTTCTTTTTCAGGGCAACCACAGTGCTGAAGCATCTATTTTCAGAAATCTCTGTTACCTTCTATTGCAGGTACAATAATCCTGACACAGCTGTCTCCAGCCTCCAACCCTCCAAGGAATAAAGTGGGGGCTGTGTGGGTATGTGTGGGTGGGTGGAAAATCCCATAAAAAAAACTGAGTCAAGTCTTGGACAGTTCTGCAGAAACATAAAAGAATTCAGGACATATCATGTCTATGGAAACTTTCTCTCCTCTCCATCCCACCAGCTCTGCTGTGTGTTGTTTACTGGGTGCCTGCTTGTCTTCACTCTACAGGTTGTCATGCTTCGTGCACATTCAGTGAAAACCTCTGTTGTATCCTGGGATAAAAAGCACAAGTAGCTATTAACTCTCTATAAGCAAAATATTATACAACTCATTCCCCACCTGCCCAGAGGCAACTGTCTTACTAGGTCAGTCACCCTGTTCTAAATGTTAAAATCAAAAATGCTGGGATCTGGTTTTAATTCTCTGTTCTTTGACTTCCTAATCTGCTGGGCTGGGCACGTTTCAGAGACAGATGGTTCTTTAGGGTTCATGTACTTAAAAGAGCTCATAGACAGAAGTAAAAAAAAAAAAAAAGAAATCAAGTGCTGTCAGTTGAAACAGCTCTTCACACGCAGAGTACCTTTCTGATGCATAAACCTCTGACAAATGTGCTCTCCAGAACCAAAGGCTACAGAACAAAGTCCCAAAGGAGCTCCACGACAGCTTCTTGGTTAGTCAACTGTCTCAGCAAAAATACGCTTCCCTGAAAAAAGGGATTTTTTATTTATTTTCTTTTTTCCAGGGAGTGTTAAGAGCTCTGAGTAGAAAAGTATCAATCTTTGACAAGTATCTTAATGTCTACAAAAAACGGACCTTCTGACAATGTATTTTTGGTATAGAACTTTTGGCACAAATATCTGCAATAGACATTTTTACCCCCCTTTTTTTTTAATAAATAAGCTGATCCAATTTTAAAGTGGATGTGGAGAAACTACTACAGTGGTTTGCCAATAGAGTGCAGAACTCAACCCATACATTGTTTTGATAATATATTACTTTTCCATTAAACAAGAGTTTTACCATTACTGATGATGACGTTTAAGGCAGAACAGGATTGTATTTGCCAGGACTGTGTTTCTTGTCATGGTTCAACTCAGTCTTTGAATTTCTTTGGAGAATTTTATATGTGAAGCCAAATAGGAGTCTCATCCAGCTCTTCTCTGTATCAGCTGGAGTTCTAAATAATTCATGGAAAGTCAGAGTTCAAAACATATTTGCATTCACTTGGCTGGCTGTCAATATGAGAACCATCCTCTTCCTTCTAAGAAAGATCATGCAGAAATCAGAGCTGAAAAACAGACATGGCAGTGTAAGGCAGCTCACAGCACAAAAAATCCTGCACTGATTTTCAGTAAGATTATGTGTTGAGGAGAAAAGTTATCCCCAGTTTTCTCTTTCACATGGTTATTTATTATCTGCTCAGTGCTGTGGAAAGCCTTACTCTGCTTCTCCACTGGTGAGTCCCTGGTCTCTGGCACTTCCCTCTTTTGAGCTTAACACTTTTCTAATTTTTACAATTTGACTCTATCTACAACATCTGGATTTTGTGTTTGTGTCTACAAACTGCTTGGTAACAAGGGTTTGCAGCTGGACAGAAAACTGCCTAAGCTGAAATCATCACTGCAAGACAACAGCTTATTAGAAAGTTCTGTGAGACAGGTACCCCAGTCCAAATCTATGCTTGTATAGCATGGAGTGATGCTTCCATAATATACATGAACCACAGAAAATTGTCACACAATGCTTTTTTCTTCTCAAGGGATGCCTATCAGCTCAACTTTTGCTGTGGTCGGTCACCATTTCCATCATTAAGTTCTACTTTGTCACACTTAAAAAATATGGCAATAAAAGATCTTGCCAAGACTGAACTTGGCATACAAGTTCTGTCCAGAAGTAACCTCAACTAATCTTTGTCAGCTAGCAAGTGAAGTGACTTAGTCATTTTTAAATCACTTGAAAATGAAAGCTGTAGAGGTTCTGGTTCTCATAATTTTCTTGCAGTCACTGCTCTGCACTTTCAACACCCCTTAACTGTTCAGCTGGAACAGTTTGCAAGGACTTCTGAAGAATCCAACTGACCTGAGGAACCTTTGTGTCACGGGTTGGATGGCAAATGCTGCTCCCTGCCTCACCTAGGCACAGAGGCTGAGGCTGAAGGGAGATGTTACAGCTGCTTTCTATGTGCCACGCTGCCTGCAGCCCAGGATTGAGGAAAACAAACCTGGGTGTTTCCCATTTGCACCACTGGAGATGCTGGGTGCAGGAACAGGGATCTTACAGTCCTGACAAGCACATCTCAGACACATCATGGAATCACTGGGAATATTTCCAGGCAACCATACAGAGGTGACTGTGCCCATCACTCTATTATTTAATGAACTACTTATGGAGAATATTAGATTTGTAGAAATCAGTCTTGCAAAGTGCTCTGGAACACTGCATTTTAACAGAAGGACAGTCTACTACAATACTTGCTCAGCCATTTTTTTCTGAAAGTTAATGCAGCAGAAGAATTCTTCAGAAGTGGCTTTTCTCTATACTTAAATCTAAGTTCTGTCTGTTCCCTGCACCATTAGAGATTTGCTGTCTGTAACTGAGAGGCTCTCACTTGCACTGGCACTGAGTCTGCACCTGAACCCAACATCCCCCAAGTTCCACCAGTGCACCCTGAGCACAAAGACATCTTTGCTAATGGATCCTCCCTTGGGATCTGATCTTCATCCATATTTGAAGTGATTTATTTTGTCATCTGCAGATTTTCAAGAACAAAGAGGGAAAAAGAATTATCACTCTGACTATCTGCCCCATTCTGATTAATCATGCACATGATGCACATAAGGACTTCTTGGGAGATCAATTTTTTGCCATCATCACAGCTCAGCTGCTCTTTTCTAGATAATTTCTAACTGTTCATACACTTCACAGTTCAGCCTTCCTGTTGCTACAATGT
>VYZP01024371.1:0-19691 GCA_013400635.1 Hypocryptadius cinnamomeus
TTTTTTTTTCCTTTCCCCTCAGTTATTTATCAGCCCAGCAGATAGGTTTGATATCAAACCGATAAGGAAGCGTTATCAGCGGGGCCACGGCCACGATTCCTCCGCTCAAGGTCGCACGAGCGGCTTTGTCACCAGCCCAGCAGGGACATCACGTGCTCGCAAACACCACGGGGACATCCCAAAGCCTTCCCTCCTCCAAAATCCACCGGTGCAGCTCCGTCCCTCCCAGCTCCGTCACCGAATGTCACCTTGGCCAGGCTGTCACCCCCTGCTCCCAGAAAACGGAGCTGGGATGTGGCAAGAGCTGAAGATCCCGTCCCTGCCTCGCTCTGCCGGGTCCCCGTGGCACCGGGAAGGTGACAGTGACACCAGGGAGGTCACGGTGGCACCGGGGAGGTGACAGTGACACCAGGGAGGTCATGGTGGCAGCAGGGAGGTGACAGTGACACCAGGGAGGTCATGGTGGCAGCAGGGAGGTCACAGTGGCACTGGGGAGGTCATGGTGGCACCGGGGAGGTCACAGTGGCACCTCCACGACGCCGAACACCCCAAACTGCCCCGGGGGAAGTGGCCCGAGGGGACCCTGATGGCCGAGGGACGGGGGCATGGCATCACCCCGGGCTCTCAGCTCCAGCCCTGCTGGGCAATCCCGCTGGAGCAGCTCGTCCTGACCCGCCGGGACCCCCTGGAGCTGCCTGCGCCTCTCCCCGCTCCCCTCACAGCCCCACAAGGCGCCGTCCTGACCGGGGAGTGCTGATCCAAGCTGGAAAACTCCTCCCCTGCCTCGGCCGCTCTCCCCAGCACCGAGTCCGCGACCCCAGAGCAGAAATTCGGGCAGGAGCTGCTCCCAGCACCCAGCTCCCAGCGCAGCCACAGCCTCGGAGCCCTCGGAAAGCTCTGGAGCCCCCTCGGGAGCAGCCCGGAGGCTGCTCGGGGTGGGGGATCGCACCAAAACCATCCCCGAGGAATGAATGCCGGGTCGTGAGCGCCGCAGAACTCCCGGATTTCTCCCGTGCCACGGGAATTCTGCGGCCGGGACGGCGATGAAGGGGCGGCCCGCCGGCCGCAGCTGCAGCAGAAGGAGCTGCGGCTCCTCATCCTCCCGGAGCCGGAGGGAGCGGCAGGGACGGGGATTTTTGGGGTGACTGAGGGGGTTTGTTCCCCGCCACCACCTCCCGGTGCCCGCTCCAGCCCCGCTGCATCAGAGCCGGGCTGAGGCCGCGCTTGCAGCTCCTGCCCGGCCCCCCCGCCCGGCGATCAGCATGCGGCTCCCCGCTCCCCAATTACACGCTCCGGGAGCGGAGCTCGCCAGCTCCGCTCGCCCGCTCCCAGCGATGATCGGAACAGGGGCAGGGAGGAGCTGGAGCCCCTCAGGGGCTCTCCCACCCCCGGCTGCACCGCCCCCGCTGCCTGCTCCATCCCCGGGACGCGGAGCCAGTGAGGATGAGGCGGCCCCGACCCCGCAACATCGCAAATGTTGTGATCCCTGAACCCCTCCGAGGCCAGGGCAGGAAAAGTCGCCGCAGCCACGTGTGCTGGCCTCGTGTCAGAGCTCCAGAGATGCCACCAGAGATCCCATCCGGAGACGCCACCCGCAGAGGGCAGGGATGGTCCCGCAAGGAAACAGCCTGGGGGGCTCCTTTGGGGAAAGGGACCGGAAAACCCTCAGGGCCAGGCTGAAGGAAAGGCTGTTAATCCTTCCCTCCCGGGCATAATTCCACCTCAAACCCCCCACAAAGTTTTTTCTCCCTCCTCCAGCAGTTCAGGAATGCAGCGGTGCCCGCGCGGCCGCAGCAGATCCCTGGAAAGTGCTTCCCGAGGCTGCTTCCAAGTAGGTCACTGGGGTGGCAGAGCTGGCCGGAGCCTGCCCAGCCCAGCCCAGCCCATCGGGACACTCTGTGGGCCGTGTCCCCCACAAGGGAACCGTCCCTTGGCTTACCCGCGGGCGCAGCGCGGCTCCCACGGCGGCCGGGCAGCGGCTCCGGGGGCGCGGAGGGGGCAGCTCTCCGCTCGGCGGGGGCTGCGGGCGGCTCCTTGGCCGGGCGCAGGGCTCCCACGACGGCCAGGATGCCGCGGTAGATCCTGGCCAGCCCCTCTCCGAGCAGAGGGAGGTTGAGGGAACGCGGTTCTCTTTGCCGATTCATCCACCCATCGTCCCCCCCTGCCAGCAGAGGTGTCACCCGTGCCGGGGCCGGAGCCCCGGGCTGCTAGCAGGGCACGGCCATCGCGTCCTTCCCGGGCAAACAGCGGCACCGGAGGCACCGGTTTAGGTGGAAATCTTCAGGAACGGCGTTGGCAGGAGCTCCTGAGAGACAGGGCAGGGAAAGGCCCCCAAAACACGGAGTGGCTGCGGGATCCGGCAGGGATCCCCCCTTTAGCAGCCGGGTTTATCATCCAGAGGAGCGTCTCGAGCCCAGTTTATTACTGCAGTCCCATAAATCTTCGTGAGGCAGCGAAACCTCGCGCGGGTCGCGATCAGCGGAGCGTGGAAAATCGCCCGAGAAAGCGCTGGCACAAAAAGGGGCGAGGGGAGGGGGGCCGGGGAGTGCATTTGGGGGGAGAGGCAGCCGGGAGCGTGGAAGCCCCTCGGAGCGATGCGGCTCCCCCGCGCCCGGCCATTAGCGCGGCGGAAGAGCGGGATGCTCCCGCTTCCTCCCGGAGGCTGCACTGCCGCACTGCCCGGCGCCCAGAGAGCCTGCCCGGCTCCCGGAGCCCTGCCCGGTGCTAACCCCTTCCGTGCCGCGCTGCCGGGGGCGGGAGGAGGCGTGGGGAGAGCGGGGGGAGCTCCTGCGCCGCGCGGTTTAACTCGTGTGCTGCCGCAGAGCCGGCCTCGGAGATGCGCGCCCTGCCGGAGTGGGGCCTGTGGGACATCAGGGAATTCTGGAGTGGTTTGAGGTGGGAAAATCAGCCAGATCCCATCCCTGCTGTGGGCGGGGGGATTCCACCTCGCCAGGTGGCTCAGAGCCATTGCTGTCCCCGTCCCTGGCTCGGCCACCGTGGTGTCCGCTCATTTTGGGATGGCCAAGCGCCTTCCAGGACCCGCCCTCACACCCAAAAAGTGCCGGGAGCTGCCCGGATGCTCGAGTTCTCCAAGCAAACCCATTCCCAGGAGCAGGGACGAGGCAGGTGACACCGGGGGACACCGGTGTCCCCCACTCCCGCCACCGCCATGTCCCCGACGGGGCCAGCCCTGGCCGGGTCTGGCCACTTAAAGCCGATTCCCAGGGAATTCCAGCCTTGGGGCTGCGGGAATGCCGGGAGCGGGGCAGGGTCCATCCCAGGGCGGGGATGTGGCAGTGAGGGGACTGCAGGGTGTCCTTGTCCCTCTCACAGCGACACAGGAGCGAAAGCTGGCGGCGAGCGGGATGAAAATTCCCCACTGTTCCCTCGCTGCCGGGCTCATGCAGCGGCCACCAAAACCCCTGGGAAGAGCGGGGTGACGCCAAGGCCACCCGCAGGGGACCGTGAGCACCCAGCAGGGGACAAACCTCCCCGGGTTGTCCCCCGGGATATCCCCCGGGATGCCGGAATTGTTCTCCCGCCTCATCCCTCCCTTCCCAAGGATCCCTGCCGGGGCTCAGCGGGCTCCCCGCCGCGCCTTTCACTCCCAAATTCCAGTGGAACGGCGGAAAATTAAACATTCCGCCCCCCACAAACACAGAGTTCCTCTGGGAACTTCCCAGACGGGACCCCACAGATCCCGCTTGGCTTTGGGCAGGGGCACCGTGCCCGCTGCCGGTGCCAGTCCGGATTCTCCGCGTGAAATCCTGGGATCCTGCCCGTTCCGAGCCCTGGGCGCCGCCTTCTCCCCGCCCGCATCCCGCGAATTCCCGGCCCGGAGCTGCGCCGGGACACGGAGCTCGCCCCAAGGCTGCAGCTCGCAGGAGCCCAGCTGGCATCGCCCGGTGGCACTGCCCTGCCAGGCGGCTCCTTCCCTCGGGAAGCGCCGAAGGCAGCGGATAAATCCTGCATGTCACTTGTCAGAGCCCAAAGCCAAGGGAGAAATCCCATCTGGCCGGCCCTGGAAAAAGCAGCCGCCACTTTTTCCCACCTCGCCGGGTGTGATCGCGCCCACGCGCCCGCATGGAGACGGGAGACGAGTTCACCTCCCAAAATCCCGGGGATCCGGTGCCAAGGGAAGGGCCGGCACACCTGGATGCTCGCTCGGAGTCGTGCAGCAAGGAGCGAGCCGAGGAAAAATGAGGGGCAGAGGGTGGGAAGGCAAATTCCAGCCGTGAGAGCCGGGAAAGTCTTCCCGCTGCCCTCGGCAAGCCAAGGAAAAATGAGGGGCAGGGGGAATGAGGGAAGGAGAAATTCCAGCTGGAAAATCTTCCCGCTGCCCTCGGCTCCGTGTCCGGCCGCTGGAAAACATCCCTGCCTGGGGCAGAACCGGGAGGAGGAGGAGGACGGAGCCCTGCGTGCCCTGGCGAGGGTGACATCCTCGGCTGGCAGGGCTGGGGACGTGCCAGCAGCTTGGGGACAGGGGATAAAAATAAAGGCGAGGCGAGGCTGGCCAGCGCCGCGCTCCTCGCGGCTCCCACAGAAGGCGCTTTGTGGCCTCGTCCCCACCCCCGCGGCACAGCCGGGACCTGGCAGCTGCCATGGGAATGGCCCGGGGACCTCCCTTGGCACAGGGAAACTGAGGCACGGAGGAGAGAGACACGGGTCCGGCTGCTGAGAGGGGAGGGGGTCAAAGCCGGGGAAACACCATTGGAACGGAAAGGATTCTCCCGGGATTTGGGGTCCTGGCAGGCTCTGTGCATGGTGGGTGAGGATGTGGGGCCGTGACTCAGCCGTGGGGCCGTGACTCAGCCGTGTCAGTTCGTGTGGGGAAGCAGAGCCAGCTCCCCCTGTCCCAGGTGGCTCCTGGGACACTGCCAGGGATCCAGGGGCAGCCACAACTTCTCTGGGAATTCCATCCCAGCCCCTCCCCACCCTCACAGGGAGGAATTCCTTCTCAAAATCCCATCCAAACCCCATCACTTCCACGGAGCAGAAGGGACTGTGACCGTCCAGCCTGGCCTGTGGCCACCAGCAGCTGCCAGGGCAAAGCCCAGAGCCGGGCACGGGGCCTTTGGCATCCCAAATCCCACTCCATGAGGGATGAATCCTTGCAGGGAAGCCAAGAGGAGAGGGGTCCAAGCCAAGGCCACAGCATTTCCAACCCTTTGCCCCACAAGCCTGGGGTCTCCAAAGGGCTCAGTTCCCAGAGGAGCGCTCGGGGAGGGGATTTTTCCTGGCTCAGAGGGTTTGGGACCACAGCGATCCCACAGCCAGCCCCATCCTTGGCACAGGAGACTCAACTCGCCCAAATCTTGACTCTGCCACCCCCACGATGGGCTTGGAGCCCACCCCGGAGCTCAGCAGCTCCATCCACAGCACCGAGCCATGATCCTGCATCCTCTGGGGGGGATTTGGGTGGCACTGCCCCTTTGGGTGACTCCTGCTGGGAGCTGGGCACTGCCAGGCGTGGGAGAGGCTGGGAAAAACTGGGTGGGTGTCCCGGGGGGGCGGGAACGCTCCCGGCGGGGGAGTGGAGAGCAGCCCCTATTTCTGGGTGCACAGGTAGCGCGCTGGCGCTTGGTCACCGCCTGCCGTGCCAGCCCGGTTAGTCACAGCTCGTTAAAAATCAGAAAAGCTGGGAAAAAAATATCTCCAAGCCTCGGCTGAGGCCTCCGAGATGCAGGAAAACGTGCTCAGGGATGGAAAACACGGGGTGAAATCCTGCAAGGATTCGCTGTCAGCTTGAGCAGCCACGGGACAGGGACGCTGCGGGGACGTGTGACACATCCCCCCGGCCGAAGAGCGCGGGGACACCGAGCCCGTCCCTCGCAGGGCTGCTAGCAATGCCACCTCCAGACGCCGCGGGTGACACGAGGACAAGGCCAGCGCTCTGTGCCACCCCTCGGCCGGCTGAGCAAAGCCTGGTATCCCCTGCTGTCCCCTGCTGCCCCATCCTGCCCTGCCGGGCACATCGGGGGCACAGCCGCGTCCCCCCCGCCCGCCGCCTCCCACCAGCGGCAGCCGGAGCTGCCCAGGCAGCGGGGTTTAGTCAAGCAAAAGGAGGGCAGCAGCAGCTGCCTGCAGCCCTGCACCTCCTCCTCCTCCTCCTCCTTCTCCCTTCAGAGCCGGGCACGACACAGCCCACGCCATCTGTGCCCACCTGTGAGGGGCTGGGACCATCCCCACGCCACCCCAGAGGTCACCCGTGAGGAGCTGGGGCCACCCCCCAGCCCCCACCATCCATCAGCTGCTGGGCAGAGACCGCTTGTGTGGGACTGGGGTCCTCAGGCCACCCCCGAGCCCACCTGTGAGGGGTCGGGACTGTCCCCAGGCTCGGCCTGCTGTCCCTTCCTGGGGTAGAACCCATCTGTGAGGGGCTGGGACCACCCCCAGACCACTCCAGAGCCCCCTGTGGGGGTCTGGGACCACCCCCAGACCACTCCAGAGCCCCCTGTGAGGGTCCAGGAATACCCCCAGACCACTCCAGAGCCCCCTGTGGGGGTCTGGGACCACCCCCAGACCACTCCAGAGCCCCCTGTGAGGGTCTGTGACCATCCTCAGACCACTCCAGAGCCCCCTGTGGGGGTCTGTGAGCACCCCCAGACCACTCCAGAGCCCCCTGTGGGGGTCTGTGACCATCCTCAGACCACTCCAGAGCCCCCTGTGATGGTCCAGGACCACCCCCAGACCACTCCAGAGCCCCCTGTGAGGGTCTGTGACCACCCCATCCATCATTCCCAGGGCACAGCTCCCCCCGGGACCCTGCACCCCCCCATCCCCACGTCCCCCCCGGTCCATACCCACGAGCAGCGCTGGCAGCCGGTAGTCCCCGGGCTCGCTGGCTCTGCCCGGCTCCCGCAGCCTCGCCGCGGCTCGGGGGGAAGCTCCAGGGGGCTGCTTTGCCCAGCGGGGCAACATCGCGGGGGGAGCGGCAGCGGCTCGGAGCGCGGCTCGCCGATCTGCGCGACAAACACACGCGACTCATCGCATCTGCCTAACCCGGGCCGGGCACGGTCTCGCCGAGCATTTTGGCGTTTAAAGCCGCACTCCGGGCCCGGCAGGTCGGCTCTGAGCCGCCGGATCGGGCGGCGCTGGCTGCCGGTGCTAATTAAACGCGGGGTGGGCTCGCTACCGAGCGAGGGGAGGGTGGCACCGACCTGATCGCGCAGCTCTGACCTCGCAGGCGTGCGGCGGCTGTCACCTCGCATCCAGCGCCGCCACCGTCACCTCAAACCCAGCGCCGCCACCGCCACCTCACACCCAGCGCCGAGTCCTCCGCGCCGGGGAGCGGAGCCGCAGCGAGGCCGGGCTGCTGCCGAGCGCTCCCCGCTGCTGTCCCCGCGCTACCGAGGGGCTCCCAGAGCCGTGTCCACGGCCGGCATTCCCCGCTCCCGTTCCTCCGCCAGCTCCCATCGCTTCCCCTCACATCCTGGCCCTGCCCTGGCAACTTTCCCCCCGTTCCCGGTTTGTCCCCCCGCTGGGCGCGGACGGCTCTCGCTCTGTTTTCCGCCGTTCCCGAGCTCCCTGCGGGTCCCCCGGGAATTTTTTTCCACCCCTCCTTCCCCTGGAAATGTCAGCGTGCCCCCTCAAACGCATCACATGGGCCGGGCAGTGCCAGCAGCCGGGCAGCGCCATCAGCGCCCAGATTGTCGCGCTGCCCTCCCCGTGTCCCTGGCGGTGACACCGCGGGGCTCTGCCCGTGCTGCCACCACCCCAGGAGCCAGCATGTCCCTGATGCCACCGAGCTGGGCGGCCCCGGGCACGGACACCCCAAAATGTCCCCTCTGTCAGGCCATGGCTGATCCCCCGGGGGAGCTCGGGGAAGGAATTCCAGCGGTTTTCTGGGTTTGTCTCCAGAGGTTTTCTGGGTTTGTCCCAGCGGTTTTCCGGGTTTGTCCCAGCGGTTTTCTGGGTTTGTCCCCAGCGGTTTTCTGGGTTTGTCCCCAGGGGTTTTCCGGGTTTGTCCCCAGGACACGGCGCTGGTCGCTGCGGGCAGGGTGAGGCCACAACCTCCAAGGTTGGAATTGACCATTCCCAAAATTCCCAGGGCGAGGGGATGATCCCGAAGGAAGGAAGGAGGAGCAGTGAACACCTGAGGGGCGCGGCCCCCTCCTCCCACACCCATTAAACCATCCCTGCCCCCACATTTTGGGGGGTTTCGCACGGTGCCACCCCCAGGGTTTTGGGGAGATGCTGCCCCAGCCAAAGGAACCCCAAGCGCAACCTCGCCCCACCCCACAGGGCTGTGACCCTCCAGAGTTATTTCAGTCCAAATGTTGATGCCATGGGATTAAAAATCTTGGAATTTGGGATCATTAAGGCTGGAAAAGCCCTCCAAGCATTCCCCCAGTGCTGATGTGTCACCGTGTCCCCAAGTGCCACCTCCACGTGACCTTTAACCCCTTGTGGGGATGGAGACTCGACGCCTCCCTGGGCAGCTCTGCCAACCTTTTCCATGAAGAAATTGTCCCTAATATCCAATTTAAACTTCCCCTGGCACCTTTCCTGTCATCCCAAACCCACCAGGACACTCATGCCATGTTGTCCTATCATACTGGAAGGCCCCACCCACCTCGGCACTTCCAACTTTTCCCGGTTTCCCTCGTTTTTTTCCAGCACTGGGAAGAGGCTTTGAGAATTTAAATCTTATTCCTGCCTGCCCCATTCCCTGCGTTTCTCTCTTCTGGCATCCCAAAGGTTCTCCCTAACCCTTGATGGCTCAGATGGCTCCAGGTGAGAAGAGCTGGGAATTCAGGAATGCTCTCACCACCTTAGATTTTCCCAATTTTTGATGCTGGGGAAACTGAGGCATGGACAGAGCAGGGCCAGGAGCGCTCCCAGCTCCCGGCCCAGGGCAAGAAGGGAGAAACTCCAGAGCCCTGAGCTCCTCTTGGAGCCTCTCCAGGCTCCCCAGCAGCCGCAGCCGTGAGTCACAGCTGGCACAGGCGGCACTCACGACACCAGGAACCTTCCCAAAAAATTCCTTCTCCTCGCAGCTGAGTGCCCTGGGCCGGTTCCCGCGCCCCACATGCACCACGGGGGATTTCCCCCCCCTTGTCTCCCTCACTTTGGGGCCGAGGGAATCTTTTCCCTGTTAATATCCCATATTATCCACGTGAGGTTGATTTCTGCCTGGAGGAGAGGTGGGAATTGCTCCGAAAAAAAAAGGGAAAAAAAAGCTTGGATGCACAAATGGAGAGGAGAGGTGACCAAGGACACGCAGCAGGGCAGGGACAGGGCAGGGACAGGGCAGGGACGTTTCTCAGGACCCTCAGCTCCAGGGAAGGTGCTCCCTGTCCCTGGAAAAACTCGGGAATATCGGAGATTTTCCCGAGAAAATGCTGAAAGACAAACGCGAGGAGGATTAATTGTCCTTCCCGCTGATCCCTGAAAACCCGGCTGGGAGGATGCGGTGACCTTTTAATTGTGATTGCGCTGCTGATGAGGGGTTAAAGAGCTGCCACCTCCCTGTCACCCACGGTCCCCACGGTCCCCACTGTCCCCATTCCACAGGGATTGGAGCTGCCGTGCTCCCATCAAAACAAGATTACAAAACAAGATTGCCATTCATTTTCTCTTATTAACACGTACACAGAAATATAAAAATTGTAAAAGAATCTATTCTAGAAATGCCGTTATAAATTATGCCACGGATGGGGAAGGAGCTGAGGGCAGCTCCAGCACCGAGGTTTATTCTGGGATAAATCCCAGCCAGCATCACCCGTGCTTGGCACTGCTGTGCCAACACAGGGACAGTCCCCAGCAGGGTCCAGCTGTCCCCAGGGGAAGTGCCACCATTCCCTGCACCCTGAAACCCCCTGGAAAGGAGGGAAATGCCTGGATTTAAACCCAAACCCTGTTTTTCCCCCCACTTTAGGCTTTCCCAAGGCGGTGACTTCCCTGCGGCACAACCCTGAGCTGGCAGGGTGGTGACAAAGGTGTCACCCCACTGCTGGTGACACCGCTGGAGCCACGGCGTGTCCATGAGGCAATTCCTGGGAAAAAGCTGCTAAAAGCAGCTCCGACACGTCGGGGTGAGAAATCTGCATTCACACCTGCGCTCCCGGACATGATTTCGCTCTCAGCAGCTCCCGGGAGCCGCTGGATGCTCCGCTCATTGCATTCCCGCTCCGTTCCTGCTCCGTTCCTGCCCCCAGCCTGTCCCTCGGTGGATCCCGGAGCTCCTCATGATGCCCTAAGTTTTAGCTTTTGTATTTTTCAGGTTCTGTGCTGCTTTAGTGCGCAGTTCTGAGCTTCACATTAAGGCTTGAGAAGGCCTCGCTCAGAGCTCCCAAAGCCCCCAGAGCTGCACAGCGAGGCCTGGCCGTGCCCCGGGGCTGGGATGGGAACAGTCACGGATCGGGATGGGGACAGTGGGACAGTCACGGATCAGGGTTGGGATGGGGACAGTGGGACAGTCACGGATCGGGATGGGGACAGTGGGACAGTCACGGATCAGGGTTGGGATGGGGACAGTGGGACAGTCACGGATCGGGATGGGGACAGTGGGACAGTCACGGATCAGGGTTGGGATGGGAACAGTCACGGATCCGGATGGGGACAGTGGGACAGTCATGGATCAGGAATGCGGGCGCCCTCCCGGAGCTGGCACAGACAGCGGGGCTTTGTGCCCTGCCCAGTCTATAGAGCAATATTCACACAGGCGGTGCCCTCACAGTGGCACAGAGGAGCCTTTGTGTCACCAGCATGGCCACCAGAGATGGGGACAGAGAGAGCACTGGAGGGGGAGGATCGGGGATGTGCCATGTCAGGGATGGCACAGAGGGACAGAGGGGTTACCCAGGAGGGCAGGGACACTGGGAGGCCAAAAAAAGCTTGGCCAAACTGCCCGTGGTTGGGTCAGCACGTGCCCAGTACAGTTTAGGGTGGGGGTGCCAGGTGGGGATGGATGTCCCCATTTTTGGATGGTGTTTCCAGGTGGGAATGGCTGTGCCCATCCCTGCAGGATGGCAGTGCCAGGTGGGGATGGATGTGCCCATTCCCAGATACCAGTGCCAGGTGGGAATGGCTGTGCCCATCCCTGTGGGATGGCACTGCCAGGTGCGGAGGGATGTGCCCATTCCCTTGGACAGTGCCATGTCACATCCTGGTCAGGAAGTGCTTCCCCAAATTCCCAAATTCCCACTCCTCGCTCCACAACCCCAGTCCCTGAGCTGTGCCCCGAAGCAGGGGTGGCAGTGCTGGAGGCAGGGCACACCAGACCCAACCCCTACCCTCGGGGGGGTCTCGAATGAGCAAAAACCCCTCTCCAGGCTGGCAGAGAAACCTTTTCCACCTCGGGGCTGCGAGTGCCGGTGAGGTATCGGATCGGGAGGAAACCGAGTGAAGCAGCAAAAAAAAAAAACCCTTCAAGACCTTTTGGCACCGCGCAGCTCTGAGCCTTTCACAGCTGAAGGGCCCGGAAATGCGGCTCCTGATCAAACCCAGCCAAGTGACGGCTGCTGAGTTCTCAAATCACACCAAAAACTCCTCAAAGCCCAAGCAGAATCAGCCGGAGGTGTCGCGGCAGCTCCGGGGATGGCTCAGGCTGCTCGGATCCGCGGGCAACATCTGCCGAGCCTGGCATCGCCCTTGGCGCTGGCAGCGCCCGGCGCCGCTCCCAGACGGGAGCTGCCAAGCGGTGCCAGGTGGAGCCGAGGGAATTTTGGCACCCGCAGGTCCCCTCCAGCCTCCCACGGCCCTCTCATCCCAAGCTGTTCCTGCGGCCGCCCCGGCACCCTCTGGATCAGCCTGGGGATTTGGGGTTTTGCTCCCCAGCTGGTGGCGGAACCCAGCCCCTCCTGGAGAAGTGAGAATTTGTTCCCCGAAGCCGAGCGGAGCCTGGCACAGCCTCCCGGGGCTGCAGCAACACCTCCGGGGCCCGGCTGGCGCCCGGCGCGCCCGGCGCCCACCGCCTGCACCCGGCGCCCTGGCACGGCCCCAAATCTCGCTGCTCCAGAACCTTTTCCCGTTTCCTTTGCTCACTTCGCTCAGATAGACCACAGGATCGGGAGATGTGCCCGGTTCTGCCTTAAAATATCCCAAAAATCCGCCTGTGGGAGGGGGAAGGGGAAGGTACAAGCGCCAGGAGCAGCTGCGGCAGCGCTGGGAGCAGGGCCCGGGCCAGGAGAGTCCAGATTTGGGGAGAGGGGAGAGGGAAAAGCCTCGGCAAGGGCAGTGCTGGGGTCTGGGGGGCACAAATCCTCTCCTCATGGAGCTTTGGGATCATTGGAAGGATCCCAGGAGGGTTTGGGGTGGAGGCAACCCTAAGGTTCACCTTGTGCCATGGCTGGGGACATCCCCCACTGTCCCCGGCTGCTCCAGCCTGGCTTTGGACACGTCCAGGGATGAGGCAGCTGTAGATTTTCTCCCCTTTTCATGCAGAAAGACCCCAAAATGCCACAGGAGACGTCTCAAACCTCCTGGCTGTGCCACTGCCAGGCTGTCCCTGCTTCCAGGGGGCAATCTGCAGGATGGGATAAATCCAGGGGATCACTCTGACCCCTGGGATCTGCTTCCACTGGGGCCATCCCACTCCAGGGATGCTGCTGGAGAGCCAAACCTCACCTGGCTTGAAAAATTCCATTTATTTCCTCTGGATCGAACCATTTCCAAAGCCCCAACACACCTGGAAAAGCCCCGGGATCACTGGGGCTTTGGAAATTGTTAAATCCAGAGGAAATAAATGGAATTTTTCGAGTCAGGTGAGGTTTGGCTCTCCAGCTCCATCCCCTGGGGACCCCCAGCAGCTCCCACCTCGCCTGGGCACCTCTGCTCTTCCTCCAAAGGCAGCCCCGGGATTTCAATCAAGTCCGGAGCTGCTGCCGGTGCCAAAATCAGCGGTTAAATCAGCATTTCCCGACCTCTCCGTTTATATCCCCGCGCTCTTTACCCGTTTGCAAAGGGCAGGAGGGAGCGATTTAAAGGCAACCGAGAGCGATTCTTAAATTAACGATTTGTAAATGGCTTAATTGAGGTCCTGGTCTGGCTCTTTGCAGCGGAGAGGTTCTGAATCATTGCTATTTGTTGGGTTTTATTGTGAATTTCAGGCCCTGGGCTCCGATAAAAGCTTTAAAACCTCGCCTAGGGCTAGGAGTTGTGGCTTAAACTGGGCTGGGAGTTGTGGTTTAAACTGGGCACGGCGGCTGGGAGTGAGGAAACAGGAACTGGGGGAAAAATAGGAGAGGGAAGCAGGAAATGAGGGAGTTGGAGGATGCTCACAGCCCTCCTGAGGAATTTTCATGGCTTTGTATAAGGATTTTGCATGGATAAAAATAAAATTTGGCTGTTTGGAGGGAGGGGAAGCTCAGCCCTGTGGTTCGGGGTGAGGGATCCCGGCTGACAGTGGGGATTTGGGGTTTTAGGGATGAAACGGGAGTTTGGACAGGGCTTGGAGAAGCTGGGATGGTGGGAGTGGCCCTGTCCATGGCAGGGGTGGGAATGGGTGGGCTTGGAGGGAAATTCCAGCCCAAACCTTTCTGAGATTCCAGAACTTTACAGATCCAGGGATTGCAGATGGAGAAATGGACTCAGGAGGGGATTTTGGGAACGTTTTGGGTGGGGAGGGGCTGGGGTGGAATTCCCAGAGCAACTGTGGCTGCCCCTGGATCCCTGGAAGTATCCAAGGGCAGGCTGGACAGGGCTTGGAGCCACCTGGGATGGTGGGAAGTGCCCGAGCCTGATGGGCTTTAAGGTCCTTCCATCCCAAACCATTCCCTGATCCCACAAAGATCCCATAAAGATCCCATGAAGATCCCACAAAGATCCCATAAAGATCCCACGAAGATCCCATTCCCCACCAACACCGCAGGTCCCGGGCGTGGGGCTGAGCCCGTTGGTCTCGCACCTTTCCCAAAATCCATCTCCTGGCAGGGCAGGAGGGGTGGAGGCACCAGGAGGGGATGGAAGGGACCAGGAGATGCTGGAAGGAACTGGAAAGAGGCACCAGGAGGGGCTGGAGAGCACCGGGAAGGGCTGGACGAGACTGGGAAGGGCTGGAAGGAATCGGGAAGGGCTGGAAGGAACCGGGAGGGGCTGGATGGAACCAGGAACGGCTGGAAGGCTCCGCGAAGGGATGGAAGGAACCGGGAAGGGATGAAAGGCTCCGTGAAGGGCTGGAAGCCCTCGCAGGGAGCCAAGGCCGCTCCCGTCTGCTCCAACTCCTCTGCCGGCGCTCTAATTGCGGCACATCAGACAGTAATTATAGGTGCAGTAATTATAGGTACAGCTCTGACGAGGCTGCAGCCGTCAGGCGGCTCTGGCAGGAGCAGCCGCGGGGAGCCAGGGCTGCATCCTCTCCCCCCACCCCCGGCTCTATTTTGGGGAGCTCTCGGCGCTGCCCCGGCCCCCGGACACCTGCTCATCCCTCAGGGCGAGCGTCGGCCCCATCTCACTCTCCGAGATGGAAAAGCGGCTCCAGGCCGTGGATCCCAGGGAATTTCCATAGGGAATTGTTTCCACCGGGGGATTTTTGCCGGGGAATTAAATTCACCGCACCCCGAGCTTCTCCTGGGGTGGATCACCTGTGGATGCACCGCGGAATTCCCAGCGGGAAGGGTCTGGAGCTTCTGCAGCGAGGGTGGGCAGGTGGCAACCGGGGCCGGGAGCCAGCGAGGGAACGGGGAGCTCAGACAGCTCCAGGGAGGAGGAGGAGGAGGGTGAGGAGGATGGGGAGAAGGAGGAGGAAGAGGAGAATGAGGAGAAGGAGGATGAGCACAAGATGGATGAGGATGAGGAGGAGGAAGAGGAGGAGGAAGATGATGAGGAGGATGAGGAGAAGGAGGATGAAGATGAGGAGGATGAAGACGCCACTGGTTGTGCCCCGATTTTACAAGAGGGGGAGGAAGATGCTCCTGGGGGAGGAGCAAGAATTGTGATAATTGTAATTAAAAAGCAAATGGTGGCTGGGAATGGGACAGGGCAGTGGGGACCGGGGGATGGGGACATTTTCCTGTCCCACTGGGATGGGGACAACCCTTCCCCTGTCCCAGGATGGTGGGGACAATCCCTTCCCCTGTCCCAGGATGGTGGGGACAATCCCTTCCCCTGTCCCATGGGGTTGGGGGCACCCCTTCTTTGTCCCACTGGGATGGGGACAACCTGTCTCTACAGGATGGGGACACTTTCCCCTGTCCCACGGGTTTGGGGACAACCCTTCCCCTGTCCCCTGCTCTGGGACACCGGTGGCCACCACCCCTTCCCCCAGGAAGCCACGAGCATTCCCACCATTACCACACAGAATTCCCGGCTCATCCCATCCCAGCCACCTCCTGCCACCTTCAGCAGGACTTTGGCAACAAAACCCGAGGACTTTTGGGGACAAAAGCCACCTCCACCCCCTCCCTGGCCACTCCAGGGTTTTTCTGGGCTGGAACGCCGGGATGAAAGCGGCGCCGGTTTCCTCCAGGTGTTTGCAACCCTCGGGAAGGGTCAGGAGGTGCTTTGGGGCCGGGAGACAAAACTCATTAATGTCCCCATTAGCGGTGGCCTTGCTGGCGCTGTCACCTCCGCCAGGACGCGGCGGCGCTTTCATCCCCCCAGACAGAGGCGGAAAAGCAGACGGGAGGCAGGGAAAATGTTCCAAAGGGTCGGGAAAAGGGTTTTTTCTGTCATTCCCACCCCCGATCCCACATCAACGTCCTTTGGGATGTCACCCTGGTGCTCGTGACTCAGGAGATGCCACCGAGGGTTTGTGGGCCCTGGTTCGGGGCTGGAGGGGGAAAGAGGGGTTGGGAGGGGCTTTCCTGGTTGGAAAAGATTCCCCAAATCCCACAAATCCTACAAATTCTCTGCCGTGCTTCCTTGTGCTGGGTTTGACACCTCCAGGAGCTGCCTGAGCCATTCAACCACTGGATCCCTGAGGATCGCCACTGAATCCCAAAAAAACATTGCCACTGAATCCCAAAGGATCACCATTGAATCCCAAAAAAGTCACCACTGATTTTTCCCAAAATCACCACCACAACCCATCGCCACTGAATCCCAAAGAACCATTGGTACTGAATTCCAAGAAAACATCACCACTGAATCCCAAAAAAACATCGCCACTGAGTCCCAAAGCACCACTGAATCCTGAAAAAGCATCACCACCAAATCCCTAAAAACCATCAACACTGAAGCCCAAAAATAATCCCAAGTGAATCCTGAAAAAAGGTGGAGCACCAAGGATCCTTTTAGGATCAGCAGGGATCGCTCCAGGAGCACCAGGAATCTTTTTAGGAACACCCAAAATTTCTCCAGGTTCACCAGGGATCCTTTTAGGAGCACCAAGGATCCTCCAGGACCACAAAACTCCATAAATCCATCCTGCCCTCCACCAAAAGTTTGGGAAGTGATGCCTCAGCCATGGATGCCAACCAAAATCTGGGCAGGTCTCTCCTAAAAACATCCCAAAATCTGGGCAGGACCCTCTAAAACATCCCAAAAAACAGGTAGGACCCTCTAAAACATCCCAAAATTGGGGCTCCGGGTGCTGCCCTCACCCACCATGGGCCCGGCCCCGGGGAGAGGGGCAGGGAAAGAGTGAAAATCATGGAATTGTGGGAAATCCAGGGAAAAGGGGAGGATGCTGTCGGCCCCCGGTACTGACCTGGAGACTTTAAACAAAGGGAACACAGTCCTGGCTTCTTCCCGCCCGCAATTCCATGGAGCCCTGGGTAGGGACAGGAAAGGAGGAGATTCATGAATGCTCGTGGGAAATTCCAGCCGGGAATTTTTATTGTTTTTATTGTTTTTTGGTTGGTTGTTTTTTTTTTTTGTTTTTTTTTCCTGGGAATTCGGATGGGGGGAAAGAAAGAAATTAATCAGAGCAAGCAAAACACAGAGAAAAAACCCAAAATAAAAGAGCGGTGGGAAAGGGGTGGGAGTGGAAGGTGGAGAGAGATGGGGAAAAGAGGGAAAATCCCGCTGGATCCCGTGGATCCCATGGATTCCCTGGATATGGGGCTGGGAATGGCGCCCCCACATGTGGGAATTTGTTCCTGCTTGTAGGGGGGGAATATCCCAAAATAAAGAGAGGAACATCCTGAAATTAGGAGAGGAATATCTCAAAATAGGGAGAGGATTATCCCAAAAGAAGGGGAGGAATATCCCGAAACAGGGAAGAGAATATCCCAAACCAGGGAGAGGAATATCCTAAAACAAGGAGAGGATTATCCCAAAACAAGGAGAGGATTATCACATAATGGGGAAAGGAACACCCCAAACCAGGCTGCAAACCGACCCCAAAGGATCCCATTCCACACCTGTGGGATCCTGGGCTTTACTGGGAAGAGTTAAGGGCATGGAAGGATAAAAATCCTGGAATTTTGTGGGTTTTTTCTGGGGAATGTACAGAAAGGATCTTTTTACCCCAAAGTGAAGCTGCATGAGTTCGGTGTCCTGCTGGCCCCAAACCCCAAAATCCCATTCCCACTCCCAGTTTTGGGGTCTGACCCCATTCCCTGGCACTGCCTCTGTGAACAACCACGATCCCATAATGGATATGGGGGAATTTGGGTAGGAAAAGGGGATTCACAGCCCCTTCTACCCCATGGACCCAGACCTGGAAAATCCCATTCCCAGTTCACTGATCCTAAGGCATTTCCCGATCCTGCAAAACATTCCAGAGCTGCTCTGAGCCTTTGTTTTTGGGGTTTGGGGTCGCGGGGTGGCCAGGACAGGGCGAGAGGGGACACAGACCCCACAAAGATCCCTTTTTTGCCAGGTGAAGGGTGGGAAAGGGATCCACGACCTTCCCTACACCCCAAAACCCGCCCAGAGGATAAAAAACCTGACCAAGCCCTTTCATCCCCATTTCCCTGGATTTCTGGGGCGGTTTTGAGGGATTTTGGAGGCTCCTGATGATGGACGCGAAATCTGGGAAGGAATTTCACGGCCGCTGCGAGTAAATCATCTCCGAGGCATGAGAAAAGCAGGGAAACAAAAAACCAATAAAAACCATGGAATGTGAGTGGAAAATCCTTCGGAAATTCGCTCTCTTCCTTTGTTTTGATAATTGAGGAGGGGATGAATTACTTATGCCGCATTTTGCAACCTGCCAGGAAAACCTGCAGGAATCTCCTTCCTCGCCCTGGTGACACCTGAGAGGCAAAAATTTGGGAATTTTAGGGGAAAAAGAGAAAGGAGGAGGCCAAAGGCGGCTCCTTCGGTTTTCCAGGGAGAACAGAGATCTCCAATCCCCTCCTCGGGATTTTGGAGGGAAGGGGAAGGCCAGGAGGGTTCCCAGATTGGGTTGCCAGCTGGAATAATGAATTCCCAGCTGGAATTGTGAATTCCCAGCTGGAATCATGAATTCCCAACTGTAACCATGAATTCCCAACTGGGATAATGAATTCCCAACTGGGATCGTGAATTCCCAGCTGGAATCGTGAATTCCCAACTGGAATGATGAATTCCCAACTGGAATCGTGAATTCCCAATTGAGATCATGAATTCCCAGCTGGAATTCCAAAGCCTGGGAATTCCCAGGCTCTGATCTCGGCCTCACCTGAGTGACCTCAGGGCGGGGCCTGCCCTGGGAACACCCGGGTTTCCCAAAGTTTGGATGGAAGGGAGATAAAACCTGGGAAAAGCTCCCAATTTTCACTCTCCTGAGTTATTTTTCCTGGGATGGGGCAGCCAAAAATTCCAACGAATTCCGGGAATGCGACCCCATGGAGAACCCATCCTGCCCGAGCTCCCTGCGGGTGCTGATTCCCAGGATTCTGCAGGATCAGGGAATCTTATGGGATTTGGAGGGGAGGAGGAGCCCAGAGCCCACCTGCGACCCTCGGGGGTGGTGACAGGGCTGTGTCACCCGCGGGGGACAGAAGGGAGGTGGGGATGGATTTGGGAGATTCCCGGGGGAGGGAGTGGGGCTTGGCAGCGGGGAGGAGGAGGAGGAGGGGGAGGAAGGCAGGGAAGGCTCCATCGCGGTGTCCTTGAGAGTCCTTTGGAGGCGCACGCGGCTCAGGAAGGGCTGAAAATCCCCGAGTGTTCCTGGATTTG
This sequence comes from Hypocryptadius cinnamomeus, assembly GCA_013400635.1. Taxonomy (NCBI): domain Eukaryota; kingdom Metazoa; phylum Chordata; class Aves; order Passeriformes; family Zosteropidae; genus Hypocryptadius; species Hypocryptadius cinnamomeus. Next base: position 18,991 of record VYZP01024371.1, read on the forward strand.
ATGGAGGGAGGGAGGGAGCAGGAACGGGGAAAGGAGGGGACAGCGCCAACCCTTCCCTGGCAGGACCTGGGCACCTTCGGAGGGGACAGCGCCACACCCTGACAGGACCTGGGGACACTGCCACACTCTGACAGGACCTGGGGACATCGCCACACCCTGACAGGACCTGGGCACCTTTGGAGGGGACACTGCCACGCCCTGACAGGACCAGTTTGCAGCCGGGATTCAGCTCCCACATTTCCCAGTTCACAGCTGGGATGCAGCTCCCACATTTCCCAATTTGGGGCTGGGATGCAGCTCCCACATTTCCCAGTTCACAGTTGGGATGCAGCTCCCACATTTCCCAGTTCACAGTCGGGATTCAGCTCCCACATTTCCCAGTTCACAGCTGGGATTCATCTCCCACATTTCCCAGTTCACAGCTGGGATTCATCTCTCACATTTCCCAGTTTGGGGCTGGGGTTCATCTCCCACATTTCCCAGTTCACAGCTGGGATGCAGCTCCCACATTTCCCAGCTTGGGACTGGGATGCAGCTCCCACATTTCCCAGTTTGGGGCTGGGATGCAGCTCCCACATTTCCCAATTTGGGGCTGGGATGCAGCTCCCACATTTCCCAGTTCACAGTTGGGATGCAGCTCCCACATTTCCCAGTTCACAGTCGGGATTCAGCTCCCACATTTCCCAGTTCACAGCTGGGAT
>VYZP01024380.1:1450-42679 GCA_013400635.1 Hypocryptadius cinnamomeus
CTGCCTGCATCTTGCGAATTCCAAGCCAATACATTTTACCTGGTAGAGATATGAACTGACAAATTCAGGGCACTTAATTAATTCATACATAAGGTTTGTCAAAATTACCAGGTAACAGATTTTCCAACCCATTATACAGAAAAATAATGAAGAATCAGGCCTAGGCCCTTAAAATTAGAGGAGCCATCCAGCTGCTGTCCCTTCCAGTCAAACATAAGAACACAGCAAAGACTTTTTATGGAAAAAAATTGCCTTGCTTGTAATAAATTCACATGTTTTTAAAAGTTTTTATAAAGACCTCATATTTCAAGCAAATTTATATAGTAGTATTCATTCAGAGTCTTATCTCTGTGACGCTGCAGGTGTTTTCTTCATGTTAAATTACACGCAGTTTACATTCCACAAGGTTTCAGCTTTATTTCCCAGTTCCCTGCTGTAGTTTTTCAGGGCCTTGCACTAATTTAAAACATAAGCTTGAACAGCAGAATGAGTTTGGCCAGAGTATGGCAAATAATGAGGGCTGAGTTTTTTGCTTTGGACTTTGACAGGAAGAAGAAACATCACAGAACCTCTCCTGGTAATTAGTGACACTCGCTAAATGCAGCAAATTGTGACAGCAGGATATTTCATTTTGGTCGTTGCGAGGTGAATGGAAATTGCATGGGAAAGTTTCTTCTCCACATAAGGAAGGTTGTTTTCATAGAGAAGCTCGTATCTGAGTACCAGTGTTTGTAAATGTGTATTTCTGTGACAATGCTCTTTAATTGCTGGTTCCCACTAGCTCCCACAGCATGAGTTTGGCATGCCAGGGCCTCACGCGTGCTCAGATGCCCACCTGAAGTCAATGTTGTGATTCCCATTCACCTCAGGGGAGCTGGGTTGTGCTGTATAGAAAGTGAAAGAATGGATCAAATCCATCTTTTCTTACCTGTAAAGAGGGACCAAACCCTTACCCTTGGTGACAGCTGCCTCACCTGCTCTTTGCTGGTTCAGCTATTCCCACCGACGCCCAAGGTACCTTATATATGTAACTGAAGTTAGAATTTGAGTCCTCTTTGTATTCACATGGCAGACACCTGCATGTGTCTCTTAAAGAATGTAGTTTGAAATGCACTGTAAATAGTTTTAACATACATTCCTATTATAGTTTAATAAAAACCTTAATCACGGTCACTAGTCACTGAGTTTGTCCATTTGTATTCTTCTATCTTTTAAAAATACCTGAACAAATATATAGTTTCTGGGCACAGTATTTTTGTACTAGGTTAAGGGGTTTCTCTGTATATTATGTTTTGCCTTTAAGCAGTATTAAAGTCTTCTGAATGTCATGTGTTCTCTCTTGCTTCTGTGCTATGACTTCTTAGAATAAAGCTAGTTACATTACTTAAGAGAATCATTAGCCCCACTTACCGTACAGCTGCTAGAGAACATAAGGGTCAGCTTATTTTCTGTGGTCAGACTGCTGCTTATTACTTATTTCTTCATTCTTCTCTTTGTACTGTTTTCATGCTTTTTGAAATAAAAAGGATGATGTCAAATTTTACTGTTTGTTATAATTAATATTATTGAGGTGTAATTTCTAATGCCTGATTCAAATCATTGCTTCTGTAAATTTGTATTTCATAGTAACTTTTCTAAGTCCTAGAAATCCTGAAGAGAAAAATATCTATTAATATGAAGATACTTCTGAGTACTACTGAGATCAGCCAGCAGTAAAGTAGCTCTTGTTTCGAAACCACAAAAAATAATTCAGTGCCACTGACCACTAGAGAGCACTGGAGCTGCACCTCCCGAGAGCTGTCAGAAACCAGTTCATTTCTGACAGAAAGCAGAACCAGCAAATACAAGAGTTGCACAGATGTATCCTCATCCTCTGCTCCCACAGATCAGTTCCTGGGGGATATCAATTGCAAGACAGATAGAAATAGTCAGCCCAGTGACTTCAACCAAAACTGTGGAAAAAGAAATTTTTTCGACAATCAAAGCCTCATCTTGCACAAACTGCTGATCCTAGAAATAATTCTGGACCAGTGGGCTTCTTGGCAATTTCTCTCCTTTGCCTATTAGGTCCTCCACAGCAACACTTCTGGCTTGACTTTTTTTAGCTCTAGGCAAAACCAAGAAGTATGTACACCCCTGACAAACAGCAGGCTCATTCAAGAAGTTATGAAGGGCCAGATTTAGCTCAGCACAAAACACAAGCACTGTTTGCTCGAACCAACTGCAATTTATGAGTGCAACTGCACAAGTGCCCGTGCATATCTGCAAACATCAGAGTTTTTTTGCTGCTGGGACTACTTTCCATCCCCTCACCAGCCCAGTCATGCTGCTGCTCAGCCTTTCTGGCCTGCTGGAGGTTTGAATTCCCTTCTGAGAAGTGGCAGTGTTTGCAGCAGGAGCGCTGGGATCAATTTCTTACCCAGCCCTGGAAAGAACACGACTTTGAGCGAGGGCATTTTTATTGAAGAGGTGAACGAACATCACATGAGGTCTGTCTCTTCTTGTACAGGTCTGATGCCTCATTAACAAATGGAAAAGACAAAAGCTCTTTCCTCCAGCCACATTTTTAGCAGCAGTGGTGACAAATATTGCATTTCACATTCCCATGAAACCTCACCCTTTAAGACTTTTAGGAAAAATCTCACATGAGTGAGTCTGTTCCAATAGTAAGCTTTAGGGACAGACTTATGGAATCGGACAGTCACTGAGTTTTAGAACAGTAGCATTTCTTAGCACACACAGGACTTTAGAACCATTTCTGTTGAAAAATACCCCAGTTGATAATGGCTGTGAAATGGCTGAAAAAAACTACAGTTTACACAGGTTTCTCTTGTTTAACACCATCAAATTCTAGGAGTAAATCCATGGTTCAATCATACCAACAGCTTACACATGACACATTTGCATATAAGCATTCAGGATGCTTTTGTTGTAGTAGTTAATTAAGTCACTGGCAATTTATTTTATGATATATAGAGCTTCTTAATGAAAGGAAAGTTCATTTTATAGATAAGTAGATAGATAAGTAGAGGGGTTAATTTGGTCAAGGTCACATGGAAAGTCCATTTCTGAGCTGGAAAGGGCACCAGAACCTGGGTGTCTGTTCTGCTTTTACATGAGACACATGATGCCCAAACTAAGAAAGGAATTTTAATCTGAAACCATCTTTTCCTTTTGCAAATACAAATATTTAAATATCTTAGCCATACAGGGTGCTCTCTTGCTACAATGCTGCACTTCAAAAGAACTCTGAAGCTCACTATTTTACAGATTAAATTAGATTCAAGCCACTAATCAAGATAATCACAAAAAACTTCCGTGGGGTTTGGAGCTATATTATAACCAAGAGAAAAAGTCCACAATAAGCAAAAAAGTTATGTTGAAATGAGCTAAAAGTGCAGTTCAGATTTTGGAGAAACTGAAATGACTGATGCAGACTTTCAGTGCTGTACATTCTTAGTTCACTGGAGTACAACTTGACCCCACTCTATGATCACATTTCATACTCTAAAAAAAAGAAACTGGGGAATACAGGAATATTCAGATATAAATTTAAATACCCTTAGAAAAGCCTGACAAAAAGCCCCACCGGGCAACTGGCATATCAGTCTCTGTGTGGCAAGTGTCAAATGTCATTTAACCTTTTCTGGAAAAGCACACTTACTTTTATTGGCAATTGCTCACTGTCGCCCTTTTTTGATTGAAACAAGGCCAGATTCTATTATTCTATGTAATCCTAGCATTCATTTTAGCATACAGAAACTGACAAAATAAATACCAGGGTTGCTACTGTTTTAATCCTAGATTTTGCTTCCAGATTTTTTCAACCTGGATCTTATTAACTGCTGCACTTCAGTTCTCTCCAATAAAAAACCCTCAAAAATGCAGCACTTTATGGATCAGAGCCATTACACAGGAATTAGAAAGCAGTGTATACACACAATTATGAGCAAGCTTTAAAACACACAGCCCACTACTAACTAATCACACAAATGGATCTATACTCACTACAAATTTCCAGGCAATCCTCAATTGCTGAATTCTCTTGCTGAACAGATTTCACATTAGCGGCATCCAGGAGATTCTCCTCAAACAAAAATAAAAGCAGAAATTCAGCAAACTGGCAGCTGCAGTAGGACAACATCTAGCTCAGGCAGGATCTAATCCTGCTGTAATGCAACACCTAACTGCAATACATGCTTTGAAATTATTTATCCAAGACATGGCATTAGTTAGGCTCCATCAAGTTCCTGGTTGCTAGGCCACCCACTGTTAGGCTTAAATTTCCTTTACTGGCATACAATTGTCTATTTACCACATTGATATAAAATTGAGTATTGTGGTTCAAATGCTCAGTGAAACTTCCCAGTAAGGGATGCATCTTTACAACCCACCCCAAGACATAATGAAGAATCATTCAGTAGAAAACACTCATAAATACTGCACAATCTGCATGGTTTTATCAGGGATTAGTCTCTTATAATAGAAATCAATATTTTCATTAGTGTATTATGTTTATGCTGGCACCAAGCCTTAACCAACCCAACAGTTCGACTGTTCTGGCTAATTTTAGTCAGAACTTGAATACAAGCCACAAAACAATAAACAGGGGAGATGAATACAACCCACTGCAAAAGCCTTTTTGTCACTCTGATCTTTGGAACTTCACTGCAAATTGCCATCACAATACACCTTGCTACAATGATCCCAGATTGGCAGGATGAGGTTGGCATAACCATATAAGTTAATAATTTATTGCCATCCACCTCATCTAAAGATCAAACTTCAAAGTCAGTAAGTTTGTCCATTTTCAGTGTTCTGAAGCTGGCACGTTGGAGAAAGCCACGAAGCCAAGAACACATCCTTAGCTTTCAAAACTGTCATGAAAAAAGCAACACTAGAAAACAAGATTTCAATGCACCATCAAAGAAAAAGCTGTAGTTCTGAAAACCACACAAGGAAGAAGGAGACAGAAAAAGGAAAAAGATTGTGGAATACTCCAACTAAGCAAATCTACAAAACTGATTTTAATTGTGATTTTAGAAGGAGAACCAGCTACTATAGGAGGACAAAAGAACTCTAAATGAAGTGCAGATTGTATGATTCTAGTGCACGTGAAAAACCAAAGTCATATTTTGTCATATTGCGCAACTCACATTATTTTAAACCTCGATTTTCTACTAAATACAGCAGAAGCTGCACTACAACCACTGCCAGAAGGAACCTTTCTGCAAAGACTGTAAAGAGAGTTATCAGTTTTGTTATGTAACAGCTTGGATGAACTATAACTCAACACTGGGTGTTTATGTAGATATACAGAGATCATGTAAGACTGCCAGTGATAACTGCAAAGGTCAAGATACCCACCACTGCAACAAGAACAGATAATCTGACTCTTAGAATAAAGTCTGGCCATTTCCTGAGCTGGCAGATGGGCATGCATTATTGGCACGGCACAGGGCATGAGCTAAAACATTTTTTGAGTTATTCAGGTGATCAAAAACTGCATGAAATTGTGGGAAAAAACCTCCATGTGAAAACTACACACAAAGACCTAACTGTTGTTGTGAAATGCACATTGTGAAGTACTTCCCTCACCACCCTTAGGAGTAAACAGCCTGAACACCTTCCATCTGTCTGGTTTCTTCACTGAATGTGTTATAATGAAGAAAATATGTAGATGCTGCTGAGAATTTAAACTACATATATTAAAAAAGTGATCACATGAATAGAGACTACCATCCCAATTTTCACAGCCTGGTGTTAGACAGGCAACAAGAGGAGAGTTTTCTGCAGCAACCTGCAAACATTCAGTAAATCCTCTGCCCCATGTCTGTTGTGCTGAGCAGAACAGGCCCCAGACAAATTATAACGGACAAAGTAGAGACTTATGCTTGTTTTGTTGGGTAAATAATATCACCTCCAGATGCCTGAGGACTCTCCTACAAGCTTGAAGATGCAACTGAGATAGAAAATGGCAAGCAGTGCTGTTAGTTTAATTATTACTTTCACTAGACAACTGATTTTTACCCCACACTGTAGATAGAATGAATTGATTAGCAATTCTTAGTTGAGATGAGCAATAAAGATTCTGTCATGATCTGGGGGCAATAAGAGAGATTCAGCAAGCAGTGTGGTCAGGACTAGGAATTTGATTAAATAACAGGAAACTTCTCCTTGGAGAGGTCAGCGTATCAGGTGAGCTTTACTCAGCCTCGTCATCCAGTGAATTGCCCTCAAGATAAGGCAGTACATAAATTCCCTGGGCAAAGGCTCGTCCCTGCAGAGCAGCCCTCCTGCAGGCACAGCCATGGCATTCGACGGCACCTGGAAAATTGACAGAAATGAGAACTACGAGAAGTTCATGGAGGCAATGGGTAAGGCTCACCTTTCCAATCCCTTCTGCAGGAAAAATATCACTCCAGCTGAATACAAACCCAAACTGTCTGAACTGCCTTCGGCCCATCCTGTCCTTTCACTCTTGGCTGCTCTGCCCCTGCATCTATTTTCAAAATATTCTGAGGCGGGTGGGAAGATGCTGAGAAACGTTCTGATTTTAATTACTCTGCGTTAATCTTAAGCATCTCAAGCGATTCCCAATTTATTTCAGCAGAAAAAAAGAATATCTAAGTCTAGATTTGAGGAAAAGGCTCAGACAACTTGAATAGATAAACTTTAAACCTAATTCTATAGCTGGACTATTATTTTGACAACGTCAAACCGGTTTAAAAATTCAACAGAGAGGAAATGATCATTCTTCAGTTTCAGAGAAACACTTGATTCAAGTAATTCTAACATCCTGATATTTACTTGAAGTTTGTACAAAGTGTGCATTATATGGACATAAATCTAACTACTGCAGTTAAGACAGTGATTTGTGTTATATGTGTACTAGTGAACATGGCCTCGATGAAAATTGAAGGACAAAAATTTGGGTCAGAACACTGGAATAAACAAACTTGGCCACATAGAATTGATTAAAAAAGACAAATATGATGCTCTAGAGGTTTGGGGTTTTTTTTTTATTTATGTTAACTGATTTTTTTAGGTGTTGGCATGATGAAAAGAAAGCTGGGAGCCCATGATAATCTGAAGCTCACCATCCAACAAAATGGGGACAAATTTAATGTCAAAGAAGCCAGCAACTTCCGAAACATAGAGCTTGAATTTACTCTGGGAGTCAACTTTGAGTACAGCCTGGCTGATGGGACTGAACTTTCTGTAAGTCTTCCGACACAGTTCAATATTTACTATGCGATAGTGACTTCATAACGTGCAGTTTCAAGAGGAATAATTTGTCTTCCTAGTTTTTAATTTAAATTCTCCTTCTGAATTACATTAAATTTTCCTGAACCTCACTGTTCAGGAATGCTTGCAGCTTATACACCAAAGCACAAGGGAGTCTTTAAAGGTTCAACACTGTACCATGGATGTCGGGGTTCCAGAGAGCCCAAAAAGCAAAGCAAGTAGCAATTTTCACAAGATTAAATCCAGGTGATTTGCAATTTTACTTCTTCTAATACTCAAGTCCACCACCTAGAGTGCAGAGTGGGTATTTGTAAGAAATTACAAATCTCTGTTGATACAATTATTTAAAATAAGGTGAGTTGACCAGTGAAAAACACCTAGGTTGGCTATTATGAACTTAAATAAGCCAATGGTTTTAGTAAAATTTCATTTTTACAGCCTTTCTAAAAAGCATTATTACACTGTTTTAATCTTTTTTTCACTTTTAAGCATTCTACAGCCTTTAAACCAAATCAGTGTCATAACTGTTGCAAAACATTTGGGATTTTTTCCCATCATAGGGTGCTTGGACCATGGAAGGAAATAAACTTGTGGGCACATTTACCAGAAAAGACAATGGAAAAGTACTCAAAGCAACCAGAGAAATCGTGGGTGATGAACTCGTTCAGGTGAGTTAAGAAGTCATTTACACACAAGTTTGCAATAGAACCAACAGAAAAAGTTTTAAAAGCTTTTCTAAAAGTAGAAAATATTTTGTTCAAGCCAAATAACTTCATTTATCTACAGTTAAAATTCACAGTCGCCTATAAAGAATTTATAACCCTCCAAACCATATCTGGGAAATGAAACTGCAATTCCAGCCACTGATTTTTCCTTCTTAATTTTTAACAGACCTACGTATACGAAGGAGTTGAGTCCAAGAGATTCTTCAAAAGGGGCTAAGCACTTCACACAGAACAGCACCACAATGAAGGAAAAATAAAATACCATTTTCTACACATCCTCTGAGTTGTTTTCTTTCCCTTTCCATCCCCTCACAACCCCTCCCTAGTGGCAGCTACCTAGCCCTGCTGAAAACATGGGCTAGTTCTTTATGTTTCTGGTTTGCCTTGAATGAACAAACTCCCATTACCAAACGCTAAAACGTGGTTTGTACCAAGTCCTACTGAAGTGTCACAAAGGCTGCAGAAACTATTTTGCATAAGCAGAACTTCAGTATTTTCTGCACAAGCTCTCAAATGGAAACTTCGTTTCCTTACAAAGGTATTTCCACTGAGAAACAGTTTCTCTGTGTATTTAATATTGTGCAAAATTATGGGAAAACCAAAAATAAACGAGACAATAGAGATGGGGATGAGGCTTAAAAGGGAAGTACTACCATTGTGTTGCCCCAAATCTCTTCATCTACTACACATGCTCAACCAATACCTGCTATATAAAGACAAATCCATGCTTATTTCTATTGACAGAACTTATAAAGGAAAACTGCTACCCTTAAGTGCTTGTTTAATAAAAGTAAGCTCTGTTCAGAAACACCTGCTTGCAATCTGCCTTATCTCTTAATAAAATCTCTTCATAGCTCCTAATATTGAGGCTAAGAAGGGGTAATAGCTACCAAAAGAAAGGTTTTGTTTCATACACTCCTGGGCTTGTGGTCATTCTTTGGGACACAAAAATGATAGCCCTGGTTTCCATACGGAGTGAACTGGAAGGACTGAGGGTGGCACATCTCTGCTGTGAGTGTGGCATCAGGTTGTGCCACTTCATTTATTTTTATTTACTCCTGCAGCTGTGTGTTGTGCATGTAAAGCACAACAGAATACACTATCTACATGAACTTTTCCACGTTTATTCCGTGCACAAGCTCCAACTAACCTTAAGGAGAGGAGTGTATCTTAAAACAATTTTAATTTTCAAACTTCTTCACAACACGATTCCCAAAAGGTCACCTAGTTTTTCTCAGGGCATCATCTGCTCTCCATGAAACCGCATCGGGACGTGTTCGTCAATGTTTATTTCCACACAAGCCCCGGCACCGATGGCAGGACAAGACAAACACGGTGTGACAGGACTGACCGCCTGCTCTTCCCCAATCTCACCGGGCAGGGAGCAGCAGCCAGCAGTGCCCAGGAAGGAATGTCAGTCACCAGCACTGGGGAATCCACAACAAGCATCACTTACCCTCGAAACAGAGGGACAAGCAGAAACAGTCCCCGTGCCCAACGTCTTTACCTCAAGAGCCCGCCCGACACGACAGTGCCTGAGGCAGGAAGAGCGGGGCTGTGCCTATGGCAGGGATTGCGGGGCTTTGGCCGAGGCGGAGACGGGGAGGCGGTGCCTGAGGCGGGGATGGCGGGGCTTTCCTGAGGCGGGAATGGTGGCGGCTTTGGCTGAGGTGGGAATGGCGGGCCGGTGCCTGAAGAGGGGATTGCAGGGCTTTGGCTGAGGCGGAGTGGTGCCTGAGGCGGGAATGNTGCGCTCCGTTCTCATTGGCGCCGCACGCGGAAGAGCCGCTGGCGCCTGCGCGGTGCAGCCGCCGCTCTGAATCCCCCTTCCGCAGAGGAGATGGAGGCGGCGGCGCGGCGGCGGCCGCGGGAGCCGGAACGGCAGGAGCGGGAGCGGGAGCAGGAGCAGGACGATGGTGGGCGGGTGATGTCACGATCCTTGACGGGACAGTCCTACTGGCTGGACCTGTGGCTCTTTATCCTCTTCGACCTGGCGCTTTTCTTGCTTATCTACCTGCTGCCCTGAGGGCGCGGCCCAGGTGAGGAGCGGCGTTCGGGGGCGGGCGGTCTGTCGGTCGGTCGGTCGGTCAGCCCCGACGGGCTGTGCCCCCTGGAGAAAAGGGTCCGCTTCAGGAGCGGGCCCCTGGGAGCAGCCTTGGCATTCCCACAGCCCCGCCTCAGAAGGCCTCGGCAGCACAAACACCTCTCGGGAAACTGAAAACTAATGCCAAACTACCCCCAGCTTTATTTATTTGTTTGCGAGATTTATTATCCGCTCTTTGTTCAGGGGGTGTGATTGATGCTCCTTACATGTCAGTATCTTCTGAAGGGCTGCGCAGCGCTACGAACATAACCAGACCTTTCCTGTTCCCCGTAGGGCCATTGCCACCAAGGGAATTCTCACCTATTTCGCACCTTACGAACACAGGCGCTGGAAGAGGAGGACCATTTGTGCGGGATAAGCAACTGGGAACACGACTCCACTTGAGTGTGGATGGAGGAGGCACATTTTTGTACTGTACCGTGATCGATCTCTGCGTGTCACAAGTGTTACTGTTCGGGTTTTACCCGTGTCCTGTCCGTGTGTCCTAAACTGTGCCTTGGAGGTCCCGTAGGACAGACTGACCGTGCTTTGTCATTAGTGCCTAAAGGTTTGTTGGGCAGAAATGGAAGTATGCACTGTGTGAATAAAATCACCAAAAGGACACCCTGCAGAGTGACTGAGTATAAAACCCAGCTCTTCTGTACACTGAAGTTGTAACTCAGACCTGTTCCCTCAACAGATGAAGCTTGGCCGGCTGTTCTGCTTCCAAAAAGTTAATCCTCATGGGTTGATGCTGGTTTCTTATTATACCTTTCTCTGTTTTTTCTTTCTTTACCTTCAGCAGTTACTGAGCCCTCTCAGCTCAGTATTTATAGATATAAATATATACATCTATAAACATGTCAGTGTTTAACCCAGCAGCAGTCTTGTCCTCACTTAGTGATTAAGAAAAATCAAGTTCTGATTTCCTTGCTAGAAACTGTGAAGGAGGAGCTTACAAGAGCAGCCTTGAGTCACTGGCAGATGACACATAAAGATCCCTCCTCCTCCTCACCGCCCATGGATGGTATAAATAGACAGTGACAGGTAATTAAAAGGTTTCAACATCAATTTCCTGTGTCTCACTAGAGGGAGACTTTCAAACTTGTGTTAAAGGGAGGAGTCTCTTGCAGTCTTTGGAGAAAGAAGCTGAGCACATGGAGTGAACTTTTTGCCAGGGCTGGGTTGGGGGAAAACAGTTTTCAAACTGTGGATGAAGGGGGTTCAATTTCTTTAGCATTTTTCCCTTGGGAATACTAATTTCTAATTCTGAGAAGTACAGCCCATGCTTAGTGGCTGGGTTTTTTTCCAGGAGTCATATAACAGAATAACTGGATTGCAGAGGCTTGGAATCACAGAGTGGTTCAGTGTTTTCCCATACAATAAATGAAAATGAGCCAGGATGAGGTTAAATAGGATTGGGGATGCAAAAATAGACAGGTGCTCTTTCCTTTGATTGTGAAGACAGTTTTGCTGTTGGCAGTGGTTTGTTTCATGTGTCAGCCCTGTGCTATAAGAACAGAGATGCTGGGCCCTGCTGGCATTTATCATCGTGGCTGCTGGTACTTGTGGGATCACAGTGGTTTCAGAGATCTTGAGTCAAGGTGCACAAGAGCCCTGAACTGTGACTGCATTCTCACAAACACCAGAATGGAGACAAGTTCACTACCTTCACTACCTTTTTCTACTCCCTTTCCAGTATGATATCATAAGTGAAAGCCCCAGTGAACAACCTATCAGGAAAAGACTGTAATGTTACTCCATTTCTTTTTTGATAAGGAAGACAGGTGAGATTTAAAGGCTTAGGAAGCTGAATTTCAAGTTATCTTCCACTAATTTCGTTTTCTTCTTCAGCCAGATCTGACATTAAAGGTTTTGCTTATCTCAGAAAGCTTAAGAGCTAACCAAGTGCAGGCTGGTGCTGGGCTCCAGCTGTTCCATAGACACATGGAGCTCCTAAGCACAGAGATCCAGGTAAATTTTGCTTATCCCTAGTAATAATAGTAAGGTAGCTCCTGTATCTGTCCATCACTTGTCACCAAGTCTGTGGGATTATGGTATAAAAATGGCTTTATGCATTTCATAGCTGTTTAAAAAGTTTAATCTATTTGATAGCTTTATGAACAAATACTTTAGAAGATGAATTTTACTGTTCAGAAAAGGTAACCAAACCACCATCTCCACAAAAACTTTCAACCATCAGTTAGCAGCATTTTTATTTGTCATGTTAAAAATGTAGTTCTGGAAAGCCAACTTTTTTTTTTAAACATGAAACACAAAAAGAACAGACAACAAAGATTTTAAATTTTTATCTTGATATTTTGAACAAGTAGAACTTTGCAAGTAAATAATTCTAAAGACTGAAAAATATATTAATTACAAGACTCGTTAATATCTTTACTGTTACAAAAATTGTCTAGGCTCTTATACAAATCTATAGCTGGAGGGGGACATTTATAAAAAAATAAATAGGCACCCTAGGTAAGTTAAAACGAGTTATCACATATTAGTTAGCAAATATTACATACATACATACATGGAGTGCAGAGGCAAATATAAAAATGAAGGTGCCTTGATTAGCTGTCTGTTTAATCATGAAATACCTGGTAAACGTGGGTCACAGAGGAAGCTGTCTGGTGAGATTGCTCCAAGCTAAGCAAGGAAACTGAAGTACACCTTAGTTACTGCAGCTACTTTAGAGAGGAGTTTACCGGTTGTGCTTACTGGGAGCAGAGTTCATTGGTATCAGTAAGAGGCATTCATATTGCTCGTGGTACACAAGTATCAACATTGCTATGCATGTTTAAAAATAAGTGTTCTAACATCATTCACAGTTGCTGCTGTGCTATCCATAGATAAAAATACTGTCGTTTCAAATACAAGATTTTTTTGTTTTTTGCAAAACATAATTTTACAAATGATACATTATTTACAAATTCCAATAATCTCGGTTTTTACACAGGTATTAGAGGACAGTTGTACTTAACCGGCTATGTATATTATGTAACATGGCTAGATGAACTAGAAAAGTTTAATTTACAGGTTCTGAAATCTCTCTTAAAAATATTACAATAGGAATCATCCAAGTTCTTAACATTTTCAGTATTCTTCTGTATTCAATTAATTTTCCTACAAAAGGATCATTGTTCAAGTTGCTGTTTACTAGCAGCCATACAGAAACATGCATAGTATTTTCACTGTAAATCCTAGAATTCATTTTTTCCCCAAGTGCTACAACGAATTTTGATCAAGAAGGTAGAAAGGTTAATCTGAGATACCTGGTTTGTTGCATATATATAATGTTCCAGTTCTACTGTAAGGTACATGTTACTTAAAAGAAAAAAAACCTGACCTTGCCACAGAATAACCAAAACTACTGTTTAAATGTTTACCTTGGATAATTGTGCTAAACAATTGCCATCATTCGGTTGAAGCACTAAAACACATGTACATAAGGTTATAAACACGAAAAAAAGCTTTTCTGATTTATTATTTGCATAATAAAAGGCATTGATGTTTAGGTGTAATCAGCAGCACCCCAAGTTAACGCTCCAATGTGAATAATGGAAAAATTTTGCCATTTTAGGTTGTGCCAGGCTTTGCTATGCTGCCTCAGCACTCAGTAGATGGTTCTGTGCACTGATTTAACTAACCAGAAAAAAGCCAAATAAATCTTCCTCATTACTGAGATAGGTCAGGTTAACAAAAGACAAGGTAAATTCCAGAGCTGCCAAAACTGGAAACAGAGTGACAGAGAAGAGAAAGAGGAACCTCTTCTTTGCATGCCCCCTTAGCCACCAGTCTGGCTGCACATTCAGCCTGACCTGCTAATGCAGACCATATCCATGTGTAGGACTGATCCAAATGGGAAAACATGTTAGTTAAAAAAAAAAAAAAAAGAGAAAAAAAATCAAATGTGTGATCCCCATGAACAAAAATGTCAAAGCTGGAAAAAAAGGGGAGTTTAATAAATAGCAGCATTGACTTCGCATGCAATTGTAGGATAAGTCAGAACTGAACGTAAGTAGGAATTACTGCTAAAATGTTACAGAATTAATCTTTCATAGTCACATAACTCTGTATTTAAAATTAGCATCCTATTCTGTTCTACTGGTTTGTAACTTGGAAAGTTAAATTTAATAAGTTAAAGTATACAGCTTAAAGGATGCACAAATCTGATAAATGTGTTTAAAAACGTACACTAACAGAGCAGAGGTATTAATGGGAAAGCATTACTGCAGTTTACTTCAATTCCCTTTGAAAGTCTAATTTAACACTTGCAAACCAAAATGGTTTTTAAAGAAGTATTATTATTAAGGCTTTTCAAATAAAAAATAAATCCTCTGGGTAAACTTGCATTAAAGACACTTGAAGGTTTGTGAAAGCACAGACTCTGAGAGACATTGCTTAAAAAAACCATGTCACCTCCTGCTACCTCTGAGGATAAATACTGCTCTGTTATGACTTCATGTACTGCATTAGTTGTGGTAGCATGCTTATCCCTTTTGTTAGTCTAAGAACAGTGACCACAGTCTGAAGGAACACTTCTTACACTGCAGCTAACCACATCTTCTTACAGAATTAGTAACATCCAGCCGATCCTGCCGCTGCAAGGTGTGCACGCCCAAGGGATCACATGGAATACAAACTGAAGAAGACAAGCTGAGTAACAGAGGTAAGCATTAAGGCAACTAGAGTAACAAATCCAAGAACCTCAAGTTTAGCACCTCTTCTCTTCACCTCTATTTGCATATTTGTTTGAACAGTCACAACTCCTAAGCAAGTACAGTCAGCTGGGTACCTGGTTATCACACACACACACAGATTTGAGGTTGTGCCCCTTTACAGACTACATGAAATGCTGAAGTCAGATCCAGGTGTGGGCTTCTTGGAGAACCTATCGACTGCAGTGTATTCCTTCTGCATTTGCCTTGTACCTCTGTTCAGGGGTGGGATGCCTGGGCTCCAGAGTGGCGGGGTATGTGGCACTCAGATCTACTGCAGCTGCTGGAGAATGCTTCTCCTTGTGGAAGCTTCCACTCTCTGTGAAATACAGCTTGGGTCTCTGGTGGTACTTCAGCCTGTAGGTGTCAGTCATGCAGCTGTCTACGGAGAAGTAAGTGGTTAGGGACACGCTGTCGTTCCCATCCGCATAGGCGGGGCTGGCTCCCGTGTGACGAGGTCCTTTCTTCAGCATGTTCTCAGACACGGTCCAGAACTCATTAACTGATAAGCGAGGTGGAGAATCCGGTTTGTGAACAAACACTTCGTTCCCTGGAAAGGGCTCTTTAAGCCTTTGTTCGGCTGGGACCGCACTCCCTTCTGATGCAGATTTGGAAGGTGCACCTGTTTGCCTTAGTGGGCTATTTCGCAACGCTTCCGTTGATTTTACATCTGCTACCGAGTTATTTTCTGATCCTGCCAAAGTGCTCAGGGCATATTTCTTCGGGGGTAAGGGGGGAGGAATGTTCTGGTACACGGCTTCAGGCACCCAGAGGGGATCCGCCCTCCGGAGCGGGTGCCCCGTGTGCTCACTGGGAGGGACGGGCGGCACCGCCGGCCTTTCCTGCAGGCTCTGAGGCGCACAGGGCACCAGCCCCGCCTTGGGACCCAGAGCGTGATGGGCCAGACTTCTTGTGTGATGGGACTGTGGCTGGGCAGCGGGGGGAAAGTCGCTGTGGACGGGCTTCCTGCCGCAGGCGCTGTCTGGGAAGGGGTGGGACACGCTGTCCGCACAGTACACCGGCACGTTCAGCTTCTCAAACCTCTCTGCGCGAAGCCACTCGCAAGGGTTCGGCTCGTTTGCCTTGTTCCTGCTCTCTGACTTCACAATCTCTTTGACAGCTGGCTGGAGAGCTGATGATGGGAAAAATTTCCTGTTGGTCTCAGGCATTTCAGCTCTAAAATACAAAACCACACACGATGTGAGTATCCATAAAAACATACGAAAAGGCTCAGATAACGGGGATTTTTTCAAATACAGCTTTGGTAAAACTGCTGAAATACCCAAACTGACAAGAGAGTTAGGATCTGTTCAATAGGATACAGCCCTTGGAGTTGGAGTTGTATTAAATTACTCCAGAGTTTCTTTCATTTGAAATGTAAATGTGCCCCAAGAAAGTAAGGTAAATTCCTTCAACATTCAGGACTAGGTCAAATATGACCTCTGCTCTCTTCTAAGCATCCTTGTGACTCTGATACATTCATTTTTCAAATACTGGATGCTACTTTAAGTTGATACATTTGTATTTACATTCTTCATTTTTTGGAGATACTGAGCACTTAAGAGTTCAGATTAGAAACAATAAGATACAGCAGTACCTTCTAAACACAAATTAACTCGTCCCCCCGCTTCCAGACAAACCTTTCAAAGCTTTATGGGGTGACTGCACTAACTACAAATTGGTTAATCACTACATGTTGCATATAATTCCAAACAGAAAAATGTTAAATCCCTCTGTTTCTGATAAGATGGTTTTGAACCATCTAAGCTATTTGGTGACATTGTCAGCATTAAAATTAAAGACAGAGAGAATTTAGACCATCAATTATGCAAATTTCAAAAGGAATTGTCTGTGAAAGATATTGAGTGCCTTAACTTGTCAATGCTTAATATTGATCATTGTAATGTAACAGAAACCAGTATTTCTTAAACTATTACAGAGGAATATGCCAGTACTGGTTACCTCTTTACTGGAGGACTGGGCACCTGCAAATGTAATTCTGTTGGGAAACCAACATGAGGATGAGGTCTGTAGTTAACTTCAGAATTGATCTGTTCTTTCCTCAAATCTAGGGCTAGAAAAGAAAATATTTCAAAATTAACAGATGTACAATCCAATTCCTTCTTTGTAATTCCTCAGAGATTACAGAAACAAACAAAATACAACAGGACAATCTCTTTCAAGATTTGAGATTAATCAAAATAACCATTTTGAAGATAATCTGCATGGAAGGTCAGATCTTGGAATCTGGACGAAATTTTCTGCATTTTCTTGTTACCAGAAAATAGGTAATTATCACAGTTTTGAAGTCCTGTAGACATATTTTCAAGATCACCTTAATATTCAGTCTGGCTAAAAGCACATTTTCAAAGGAAGCTTTTCTTAAAAGGGTGTTAATTCAAGCATCCAAAATAATTTAAATGACAAAATAACTCTGACTTCTAAAAATTCATTTTGTGTTACAGTAATTAAACAGAATGAATACTGCAGAGATTGTGGCTGGTTTAGGTTGTTCTGTTGTTTGTAGGTTTTAACAACTCAAACCCTAGAGCAGACTGTAAGGCTCACAAAGACACTGGGCAGACAAAGAGCACTGTCACCCACGTGCCCCAAACACACAGCACTGAGTGCCTGGGCCAGCACTACTGCACTCCAGAAGCTCCTTTTATTCCCAGGCAAAGAATCATTCCCTGAAAATACACAAGTTCTGAACAAGGCAGCTCCTAGTGAGCAGGAAATAAAGGAAGCATTGAAGTATTCGTGTCAACACCACACAGCATAAAACACTCACTTGGCAAGTGACAAGCAGCAGTCTGTTTGTTTAGAGATAGACACTCCACGTCTTCCTAATGCCATGATTAGCTCATTAATACCAGTCACCTGCTCTGAAGCCACTCAAAGGAATGGCTTCTTATTTTTATCATCATTATTATTATTATTATTAATACAATGGCTTATTTTGTCTATGTGCAGGCTACACTCATAACTCCTGCACCTATTTCACTTGTTATTTCCCTAAGTTTAAATACATAAAGTCTTGGAACTTTAGACTCATGAACATGTGAGCCAAAACCCCAACAACAGAGCAGAACTATAGTGAAAACTCTGGATGTTGCTGTTTGGTGATACTTGTTTTGAGGGTCAATATCTGCCCTGTGTTTAGATGATGTAAGACATGTTTAGGAGACTAAAGACACGAAATCTTTGACCAAGAACATAGGTAGTAGAGGCTAAAGCAGCACAGAGCTCAAGAGACAAAGCCTCCAAATGGCTTTTCTCAAGTCTTGAGATGAAAATAAAAATTAAAAAAAGAAAAAGTCACAATAAACAATACCACAACCTTAGAAATAATATTTATGGGAAAATATTCTTATTGAATGAGCCCATGCAAGGCACAAGTAATTAACCTGAGAGTTCAAAACCGCCTGTGTGCCACGGAGCTGCCTAACTTTGTTGTGAGATAAGCAACACTGAGGTAATATTTCACACAGAAACGTTTCATTCTGCTGCAGGCTGGGATGATTTTCACTCCAAGCCCAACTCCCGGAGGAGCCCGCAGGCTCCCAGTGCAGCGCCGCAGGCGGCCGGCAGGTGGCAGTAGAGGCCAGCGAGCGGCTCCCTCGGGCACATCCAGCCGTGCCAGGTGCTTTGTGCCCGCGGAATTCCAGCGAATTTAAAAATAGATGTGTTATTTTCCCTCCTGCTGACAGGACAACCATGCACGGTTAAAACCAGACGCCGGCTCGATTGGGAATTTTGGCTCTACGTTCTCTGCAAACCTAAATATGGGACACACAAGCCCTGCTCAGCTGGAGCCTGGCATCCTTATCAATGAGTCATTAAGAGGGAGCAAAAAATGAAAGGTAATTGTGTTCTGACATATACACCGGTCTGCTTTTAAGATTTACAGACATCTATTTTCACATCTGGGTAGTCAATCCAGATTTTCAAGAGATTAACATCCATTCTACAGGTAGGACTAAGCCCACAGGTAGGACCGGCAAGGTCTTGTCTAATAGATCTCCATTACACAGAGAGAACATGTGCAAAAATCTACCAAGTCCAGCTTCTGTGGGGAAAAAATCCCAAATGAAAATAAATGCAAAACCCCTATGAAAAGCTCCAATAAAAACTTGACTCCACATTAAATTCAACCTCCTCTTTGTGGGTTTTAACTGCATGTTTCCTGGAATTTTTTTTAAGATTTCCTAAGTTGTCAATAAAAAACCCAGCAACAAAGTGGAATACTTATAGTAACAAATATCTGTGGGCAAATTCCTCTCTTAGCCCAGACATTTTCTGTATTCAGTTGAAATAACAGGCAAACTTATTGGAAGTTTTGGAAATGTGGAGTAACAGCCTCTCAGTCAAGGAAGTATGTTACAACTTGTCCAAAATGGAGTATTGTTTCTGAAATATAGTGAGCAATCTTCCTCTTAAAAAAGTAAAAAAATCCTTCTATTCTAAAAACTTTACTTTTGGAGCAACATTCAGTTGCAAAAGCTTTCATTGGTATCTTTATTTTATCATTTGAAGACACTCTAGCAAAGTCTTTATTTGTTTCTCTTTCACAGTAAGTAAACTAAGTAGCTACAAAGCTTTAATTCTCTACTCATTTCTTTAAACTTGACATTAATGTACATTGACTGCACCATAAGGGTAAGAACTGGATTTCCTTAAGAGCAGTTGCATGTTTTAAATTACTACTATAAATGTACAGTTTTCCTTAGCATATGAGCTGTCTTTTTCAGTTGTGGTTGGTTTGTGGGGTTTTCTGAAGTGACACATAAGCAAAGGCAATTTGCATTCTTTTTACACACTAACCAGATCTTCAGAATGATTCTAGATTTCAGTTTGTCTCATGCTATTGAACTAAACAATGGGAAAACCATTAAAAAACAATGGGAAAACCATCAAAATTAGTAATCTTCCTTTAACTTGCAGAACATGAGGTTGGAAATTTTGCCCTCACACTGCTCATTTCTCAAGTTCTTCATACTCAGAAAAAAAATTTGCCTCCTCAGCTCAACCAAGTTCAAACTTCATAAACACAAAGTGATTAATAGAAGTCATGGATACTACATCTCCTTACTCAATATTTACATTATTCTGCTAAAATCTGACCACACAATTTAGGGATTGGCGTTGTGGGACCTTTGCTTCAGTACTACAGTTATCCACTGCTTACTGCTCGTGTAAGGAGCAGCCACTTACTCTCCCAATCACCGTGTGATCCAGTGTTTCCATCTTTATAATGTTCTGACAATAAGTTTATTTTTGTTAAGTCAGGGACAGAATTCCACAAGTGCTGAACAGTAGCCTCATTCAGGTGCAGTAAAAAACAAGGAACTGGTAAAGCACAATTATACAAACGGTGGGGATAATTAGAAGTCCAACATTATTTCCATAAGAAGTTTTCCACACAAGAAAACCACTAAGACATATTTTTTTTTGCAGTTGCCATGAGAGCCTAACAAAAGATTTCTTACATTCCATTCCTCTCTCAGAAAGGACTGAGCATTTGTTTTTTAAAGTCCTATTTTCTGGTATTTACCTGTCTGGTATTTACCTACCAATCCATGTTTTGTTCATCATATTCAGAAGTGGAACACAAGGTAATACAACTGATACCAGTAAGTGACTGCTGTTGTCCCTACTAAAGGTGTCCTGTCACACTTTTTGACAATCCAAAAACTGAGTCCAAATAAATTCTTAACCTCACATAAATGTAAAATTATCAAATACTCTTTTTGGTCCATTGATCACTTCCATTAGAAGTATTATTTTCCAGAATGGAGCTCAATACATGCATTTTTTATAAGAACATATTTAACAATTAGTTACTGAATTAGAATAATTGAATAGGTGGGATCCTATCATCAATTTCTTTATGATATCTTGGAGGATCACATAGAATCACTATACTTTTTTAAAGAAAATGTAGGATGCATGTTGAAAGCTTTAAGTATTCTTAAGTACTCTCTCCAGAGAACAATTAACTGCTTTAACCCACTCATTTTTAATGCCTAAAGAGTATTTCAAGTATTTTTCACTGGGTTTTTTCCCCTTTTTCCTATCCAACTGTGTTTGATAAGAATGGTATGGTACAGAACTAAAGCAGAATAAATCTCATGCAAATCAAATCTTTGCATTCCATGGTACTCATTTTTGGTTGGGTTTTTGTTTGTTTGTTTTGGGTTGTCAAAATAAACAAATATGAAATTAGTTCTCTTTCTCTACTAAAAAATAAATTAGAGTAAGGACAGAAAAGGTAGAAGTGGCACTGCAACACCCCCACTCCCACTTTAAGTCCTGGGAGAAACTATACTATACATTATTTGAAAAGAAGTATGATATCTATAAAAATCAAATGTTTCCTGAGGAAGTGGCCTAATATTTATTGCCCCTCTTTGTACAAGCACCCTCCCATTGTTTCAACAACAGCAGATAATGATTTTGGCTGGCCTCAGGCTGACCTATAATATTTATATGCCAAGGCATTTATCAACTTCATAAAACCCCAGCAGACATATTAGTATGTAAAAGGAAGTAGACTTCCTTATTACAAGTGTTTCTTCCTGATACTGCTTCATATCTAGGAGGAAAACAAATGGTGCCACAGTCCACCCAGACATTTAAAAAAAAAAAAAAAAAAGTTGCTTAGTATCCACCAAGAAATCTAGAAAAGCTTCTGGGGAAATCACAGGGAGTGAACCAAATTACCATGTCATCTCTGTTAGGGATGTTTGGGTTTTGGGACTGGGGGAAGAGAAATTCTGGTATATCTACAATAGTTTTTGAAAACTTAATTTTAATATAGGTTCTTACCATGGAAGCTTCTGTTCTGCTGGGGTACTGAATGTACCACACTGTCAGCTTTTTTGGTTGGCAAGTTCTGTTCACTGTAAAAGAAGCATCTATGTGATTACAGCATTGAAACTGTTGAACAGACACCACTGGTCATCTAATCCAATTTATTTGTAGGTACAAATATCTTGAGTGTAGCCTGTTAACCAACATTCCACCTTGTCCATTTTCCTAATTCGATAATTTGCTATTCATTAGTTCTTTGTTTTGATAACAAGTATTATTCTAAGTTGTGATTGCCACTTGATATCTCATTCATAGGGATTTTCATTTAATTTTTTTTCCCTCAAACTGGAGTAGAAGTGGAAGATCACAGCTACAAACCCAAAAGGAGAGAAAAAAAAAATCAGAGGATTTACTAAATCTTGCTGGTTGAGATAAGCAGAAAACATGCATTACTAATCCAGGTAGGGAGCTGACAACTTCTACCTTCTACAAGAGCACGGCAGGGGAGAAGATACACGGGGGCAAAAGTTCAATTTAAAAAAACCCCTGTTATTGAAAGGATGGGAAAAAAAGAAAAATACTACAAGGAATATGAAGAATGGAAAACAGTAGTATTTCAACTTCTTTTAAAAGAACTTTCAATTAATTAATTTCTATTTTTTGGGTTATGTGAGACAGTCTGAAAGGTTAGCAGGGAACTAGTAGGTATTGCCAGCCAGTTGAAATTACCAGTCATATAAAGCACTTCTGGAAGTCCCAGGAAGTCAGTTGTATTTTGATAAAGTATGTTTCTTTCTTTCTTTGACATTGTTGTTTAAACAACAATGTAAGCAGCTTCTAAATGAACTACACTATTTGAAATTTATCATATTCTCTCTCACAAAATGACATATTTGGGTGCCCCATTGCCTCTTGAGCATGCTTAAAGTGAGACAGTTTCAACTGTGCAAAATCACTGTTTGAGGCAACCATCAAACACTGAAAATACAACCATGAGTTGGAGTAGCTTTATACATAATTATGTCATTAACCAATAAAAGCCCATCAGATTTTTGCATAGTGGGATTTTGTACTGTTTGGTGGGAGGGAAAAAGTGGGACAAAGGGGAGAATGGCAAATAGCAGGATATGAAAGGTCAAGGTCCTTTCTCTTTTTGTGAAATAAGTTGCCATGAAAATATATGTCTGAAAATTTGCTTGGATCTAGCAAATTAGATCTATCAAAGAGAGTTAGGCTTGGGCTCCCAACTGTGCTCTTCCATTTTATGGATACAAACAAGATTTGAAAGAAGAGTGAATGGGTTTTAGAAGGATCTACATTCCACACACAGTTTGAGATACACGATACTGAAAACTGCATGTGGAAGGATTGTACCTTTCTATTTCAGGCATCACATAAATTTAAGTTGGAATGGACCTTTTCAGATCATCAAGTCCAACCAGTTTTAGTAATTTTACACTTTTCAGCAAAGATTTATTTCAGACAGGTCAATCGATTACCAAGTGTTCAATACGTATCTGAGGTGACGTAGAAAACTGAATTTCTGCACTATGACTGGTAATAGCACCCAAGATTCACCTACTGCCATTCCCATCTCCTTGTCAGGGCCTGAACCAATGTTACAGGTGTGATCAATATGGACACTGTATTGTTTCACAGCAGATGGAAAGTTACACACAGGCTAAAAATCTTGTAAGTAAAGAAGTGTAGCAATTACCACAAATGAACACACCCTGCCCCTCAGCAGGGCTTAGCAGTTCTGGCTCAGTGCCTCAGTAACTGGCTCACTGCCTCCCAAAGAGAACCAGAGTGAAGGTAAATTGAACACTTAATTGCCACACCCTTATTTCTAGATACACTTTAGCTTTCCACATACCTGACTTCAAGCAAGTTTCAAAGCATGTTTTCCTGGGTGGTTTTGGTTTTGAAGAACACACAAACGTTAGAACAGGTTATTTTTCCATAAATACAACCTATACAAGCTCTAAGAGAACTAGCATTACCTGCAGGAAGCACTTTCCTTCACATTCTTGGCATCTGCTGTATTGATTCCTTCAATAACAGGGGAGTCTGGATTTGCAGAGCCGTTGCTGATATGGTCACTGCTTTCATACCCAGATTCTGTCCTCTGAATTTGCCAGTTATCACCATGGATTTTTCTCTCTGTAAATCCCTTGCTTTTTTCAGCATTCCCTTTTCCCTCAGAATCCAGTGAACTTCGACTTCCTGTATCCTGTTTTGTCTCATCTTCATATATAGTCATTAAACACTTCTGCATTTGGTTCTCCTTGGACCAGTGGTTAAAGCCCCGCTCCTTTTCGTGCTTAGGTTTACTGCTCAGGTTTGCTTTGTGCTTTGGGCTGTGCTGCTTTTTCTCAGTCTCACTGAAAATGCTGTCTACATTCAGTGTCTCTCTCATTGGTTTCCAACCTTTACTCCTGCTCCTCATACTTCCTTTGTCCCTGGAGTCTTGGCTGGTGTCCGTGTCGTAGCCAGTGACGCCATCGGTCCGAATCCTTGTCGCTGGTTTCTCCCCAGCAGGAGGAGGTTCTGTTTTGTTTGATCCAAGCACATGTGCAGAAAGCTTTGCCTGGTGAGGTGCTTGGTTGTCGTGCTTGTAGGGGCCCCTTCCCTGGCTGCCGTAGATCCGCTGATCCGCGCAGTGCCTCAGCCCATTCCCAACCGGAGGAGACCCTGACTTAGCGCTGGAACGGTCTTCCCCAATCAAGTCTTACAAGAACAAAAAGGAAAAAAGTTCCATTACAGTTCTCATTAATGTTTCATAGAATTATTTGTGTTGGAATGGACTTCAATGATCATCAAAGTTCCAGCTGCCTTGCCACAAGCAGGACACCTTCCACCAGACCAGGTTGCTCAGAGCCCCATCCAACCTGGCCTTGAACACTTGCAGGGTGGAAGCAGTCATTTAACTGATATTGTTTAATGTTTCTTACAGTATCTGTACAAATCCAGTATGTATTTTAGAATACTGAAAACTGGGAAAGTCTGATCTTACACTATGGTCTCTTAAAAGGGGAAAAAAATCTGCACAAGCAGCATTGATGCTAAAAGTTATTTAATCCATTGATTCTCTGGTTATATTTTTAAAATGTACCTCTTTGTCTCCCAGACTCTTTCCTTGGTCCTCTGTCCGCATCTTTCCGTAAAGATGTGAAGTTTTTCATGTCAGCAGCTTTCTGGGCACACTCTCTGGATAAATCCTTTAGCCTGTCCTTTTGCTCGCTGTATCCTAACTTGCCTGCAAAAAATACTTCTTGTCAAACATCCTTGCTCAAAAGTCATTCATTACCAAAACACACAAACATATTTATGGACAGTAAGATTTAGTTTTTAGTGTTAGGACTACTTAAACTGACTAATGAATTATTTGACACAGATTAAGAGCATGAGATTTCTTTCCAACCATGAGATCAAGTCCATTAACATATAGGACTACAAATCATGCTGATATCACAGTATTGCTGGGGAAAAGTGTACTCAAGTAGCCAGTGACCAACAGAGTCACACCTCGGCCTCAGGTCACTAATGTGCCTTTTAATCACAACATCACTGGAAAGCTTGAGAGTGTTTGAGAAATGGAACAAGGCCTCAAGAGCCACTTCAGTTAAAGAATAACAAAGGTAATAAATATTCTGCATTTACAGCTCTCTCTGGAAAAGTTAACATTCCATGGCAGATACTCAGATATTACTTATACAGAAAATCTTTGAATAACAACTGAGTCAATTACTGAATTTTTTCCCTTAGAAATAGTTCTAGTCCCAAGATTAGAACCTGCCTGAAATGCAATCAACTGAAATGTTTCATAATAAGACATGTTTGGTTTTTGGGGGTGGTAGTAGAGAATACACACCTGGGCCTCTACCACCACTTGCTTGAATATGGCTTCTACTGAACGCTGGATTATCTGGCTGAAGTTTTTTATTACTCCTTTGATTAGTGGAATCTCCAGTTCCATTCTCCTTCACGTGGTCTGATTTAGCAGCAGAATGCTTTTCAAATCCTATCAAACAACATATTTATCCTTAGAAATAAAAAATTCCTAATTTAAATTCCCACTATATAAAATTTTAAGAAGAGAGAAAGCTTTTTCATTCTAGATTAAAAAGCCAGAAGAGAAACATCACCAAAAAACGCACTACATTTCAACAGACTAGGCAATAAGGTTCTGTAATATTTTGTATACTGCCATATTTATAGTGGTAGCCTGCAGTGAAACAGGGTCCTCATTTCTTTGCTGCCTGAAGTAATCTATGTTCTATTGCTACACATGATGTGAAGAATAGCATGTCAAATTCAATTTGCCTTTAATTTAAGTTCCTTTTAAGTTATGCTTAGCATGAAATTAAAAAAGCCGACCTGAGACAGCAGCACAAATTACAGAACCAAAAGACTGGATTCTTTTTCCCATTACCCATTAGTCTCAATTTGTATCCCCTTATTAACAGGTCTAATACTGAGTATACACTAATCTCTTGTCTTTTGAGACTCTTTGGATGATGATTGATAAAACTGTTTCAAAACAAAGCAGCCAAACCATTTTTAGCTCCTTTATAATGCCCATTTCAGAAATACAGCTGGTACCGTTATTCAAAAAACCATATATCTAATTACCCAGGTCTTCCCCATTTCCTCCTGCTGCTTTGCATTGAGACCAGTGAATAATCTGCTTTGGTGCATCTTCTGGAGACACAGCTGTGCCATCTGGGTTGGCATAAAATAGCAGCAATGGCTGGAAGTGACACCGAATGCACCTGGACACCACGTCTTTCCATTTTGTTCCAATCTAAGAAAAAGCCAAAAAACAAAACCCCAAAACTTTATCAACAGTGCTGAACCCAGATATGGAAAGAGTAAATCATTAAGCAAGAGACCCCAAATGCCTAATTCCAAATGTACATGAAGACACAATATTTTAGCACAATGGGTTACATAAATTGCAACCCAAAGATAGAGCTAGTATTGTAAGGGCTAAAAATCAGAACACCATCTTACCTCTTTCACATTAGCATCATCAAACAGCACCCACTTGCAGCTCTTGGTGTGAAAGGCAAAGGCACAGTAATGTCGGCTTGTGTAGCAAATCATTCCCACCAGAAAAAGCTCACTGTTTTTGGCATTTTCATCTGTAACCCTATAAAACAGCTGTAAAAATGATTACATATTTTAAAACACGTGTAAAACACAGCCTCAATTTCCTTACCTACTGCTAGCATTTCACCAAGGCAACTGTTACTTAATGTCCTGTTGTATTATACAATTTTTCCTGAGCATAAATACTGACTTTTGCACTTACTACAGCTATTTTAACTTCCTGGGGGCTTTTTTTTATAATTGAAAGAGTAAAGTATTAATGCTCTTGGATAATTCCATAAATTTGAAACTGAAAATTATATTCCTAGATTTTCAAGTAGGAAGTCTCCTAGATTAATCATTGTACTTAGGGAGAAAACACTTCCAACAGGACCTTTTCCTCTCACAGAAACTACATCAAGCAGTGCATTATAAAGAACTGTAAAAGCAGACAAACTTCATATATCTGTATAAACTTTATGTCAGGTTAAGTCGTGCTTATGAAAAATACATATGAATATTTATATTTATTATATATTCACATATACATAAAATGAAAAGTAAAATTAAATTCTAGAAAAAGCAAAGAGTAAGTTTGAGGTCAGATACCCCTGGAAGATAAAGTTGCGTTGCCAGATTCCGCATAACCTCTTCTGTCAGGTCGGAGTGTTCTGAATCCCAGACTAAACCGATGGTGACGATCTCAGGACAATTCATAAGAACACGACGAATTTTTATTTTTTGACCACAATTACTCTAGAAAAAAAGGAAACAAAAGCCATGATGGGAAGGAAAACAAAAGTGTTTAAAAATTGGAAGTCCAAAGGTGAGTCACTACACAAGAATTAGGTCAAAAAAACCAACTCTGCAATGTCTTTAATCCCAAAATTTAGTTATGGTGTTTGTTCCTAACAACTTAAGGATAACATTCGTCGTCATAAAAACACTTTGATGAAGACTACAGCTTAACTTCTATATCCAGTCACCACCTTAAAACAAATCTCTATAACTGGAACAATAAAAGGTAAGTGTAAGAGCTTTGTTTCCCCTAAGCTGACTGCTCTGAAGCAGCAACACAATGCATAACCCTGCTTTTAGAGGAATACTTCTAGCCTGATTTAACATCCCAAAAAGTTCTCCCTTGTATCCCAAAGTCATGTAACATCTTTGTTTACTTACAGGACACTTTCTGTAGTCATCAGCAGTATTTGCTGCCTGCAGCAATTCCGCAAACATTTCTGGCTTGAGACGTTCATGCCTCTCCATCATTTTTTCTACTTCATTACTGCAAAAAATAAATTACATACCTGTGGATCTCCCTTCTGAAGAGTAACAGTTTTTAATTAACTGTATTGTGTAACTAAAAAGGAGACACACAGTGGTAAAACAGTAGCAATACAATTTTTTTTGTCAAGCTCTCTCTACATCTTGCTTTTGAAATCCAAATGCTATTTTTGAACAGTATCTCAAAAACATGTTGCAACCAAAAAAATACATATTAATTTTTAACACTTAAAAGCCTGGAATGCTTTTGCATATTATTAGAAGGGTAGAAATATATAGAAAAACAAGTAGCAAGAATAAAAGCTCTTACCACAGGGCTGTGGTGGAAATGTAACGTACAAATTCCGTGAAAGGCAACGGATCTGATGATGCTCCACAACTGCGACACACGCACTACAAAAAAAAAAAACAAAAAAAACCAAACCCAAACTTTTGTTTTTATTTACCAAGGAAAGAGAAAACAAGGTATTTGTTAAACCAATCAAATGAAGGTCTGACCTGCTCATACAGTGTCATAGCAAACTTCTGATGAGAAATACAGGATTTTGAAGTGCACATATCTGTTTCACTGTTTGGCACTAAGTGGAAATGAATCCTTTCAAGGATATTTTCCTAAAAAGAAATAATAATATAAATGTAAACTGAACTGATGAAGTAAGAACACATGAAGAACATTACAGCTTCGTACTCCAACTATGCCCCATGGCTCCAAAATACTACAGCTGCAGTGAGTTTGTCCCCTGAATTAGCAAGGCCATTTTTTCCTTAGAGGTAAAAAAATACCAGAGGTAATGGGAAGAAGTGAATCTATTCAGGTAGATCAGACAGATGATTTGTTCAGGAGTCCAAATGCATTTTGAGTAGATGGAACAGTAATAAGAGGCTCTTTCATGACTGCAAGATCTCAAACAGCCTCTTTCAGGAGTTCTACACTGCATTTTCACATGTATGTGAAGAAACATCTAGCAGGTAGGAATTAATTTGTGGATACTCCCAAAGGATGTCCAAAGCTGAAAGTAACTGATGCAGCAATCATATTTCCTGTCCCTCAAATCCTTGTCTGAAGGTTAGTACTGCAGGTGTTTTATGGTGAACATTTTCATTGTCTAACACAGGAGCTCTTAGGAAGGTCTCTTTACCAGAGTTCTGTGACATCTGGAGTCACATTTAAAGGCCACAGCAGGGACTCGTGTTTTTCAGTAAGACACTTCACTGAAGCAGAACATAACTACAGCAAGATCTTCAAGTATTTGTTCACTCTTGGGTAAGACAATGGAAAATCTTCTGCAGCAGAATTCACAATGAGCTGGCCAGTTGTAACACACTGTATTTCAATAGCTGGTAACCCAATACTTCAAGGAACAGACAATATATTCAAATCCATAGGTGCTTCTCCTGAGAAGATAACCTTTCTCTCCCTCAAAATATTTTTGAGTGACTCAGAGCTCATCATCCTCACCAACCTCCTGCTCTGCCTGAGCTACAGAGCTACAGTCATGGGAGAAAAGTATGGAACAAATGCAAGAGTACTCCATCCCCCTTACCTGACACTTACTCCGTGTGTCTGTTGCCCTAAATGGGTACAAAGAAGCTCAGCAGGATTATGTGATTCCTACCCATGAGCCTGGAGCTACCAAAACCCCTAAACTAACAGAATTCTACTCAACTCTCATGAAGACACTTACAAAGCATTCTGCTGCATCATCCATGAACCCCAGCTGGAAACGCTGCTCATCCTTGAAGCTTTCCGCGAGGGCGTGTCTCATGTTATCTGACGGGAGGGCTTTCTCTCGGCTGTGCTGGAACTGTGAAAAGATGGCCTAGGAAGAAATGCAGTGGTTACTTAACTTCATTAACCACTTGGCTAGCCACTGTGGTTCTACACAAATACATCAGTTCTTGCATAAACATGTGAAATATTTATATTTATAATGCGTATCGACTCATACAACTTCCAAAATTACTGTTTTCTCTTCAAGTTATTACATTTGTATTCTGCTGATTCCTCTACAAGAAGATATAAACACTGAACCTGTAGAACAACAACATACAAATACAAAACTAAAAGTGATTGACTTGAGCTCCCAGAGGCAACAGAAGCCCTGTTCTGTAATTACACAGCTTTTTCAATTTGGCCCCTGGAATAGCAGTTCATCCATATGTATCTCATGTCTACAGATGGTGTGTATTTCTTAGGGCATAATGTAATACCACTCATGATTCACTAAATAATGTGATATTTACTGCTTAGGAGGGGAGTATATCTTTATTAAAATTATAAAGCCCCCATAAATTAGATAGAATGCCAATAATCCTTGCTATGAAATTAGCTCAGTGCTGAACCAGTGCACACAATACAAGAGAAAAGGTCAATATCTGCAGTTCTGGGACATGATAATAAATTGCACTTGGTTTTTAATTCATTTCCCAGAAGAGAGAGCTGGCTGCTACTTTTCTTTTTGGCAGTGATATCCATCCAAGTGAGCTCATCATTTAGCAAGTAAAAGAGGTTGATTCTGAAACAACTGACAGTTAAAAGCTATTAAATGAATTACAGACTTGCAGATATTTAAAGGTGTATTCCCCAGTCAAGAATTCTAAGTCAATCTTTAAGGACAACTGAAGAGACTAAAGACAAAGCAAGTCAGGAGAAGCCATGTAAAACATAAATGAGGGTATGTATTCTTCACATAGGCTTCCTATGGTTAAAATCTGTTGGACAGAAGGCAATGATAAAACACAGAAGCAAAGTTTCACTGCTAACAAAAAGTATTGTTTTAACCATGGTGCATTCCAGGATGTCTCTCAAGTATTTAATCTTCCCTCTCAAAACAAAAAGCAGGGACTACTGACAAAAACTACAGCCACTATCTCCATGCAAACATTCAAAATGAAGTCTTTAACAGATCAGCTTTGAAAGCATTTATCACTCCTCATTTTGGCTGCTAGGTCATTTTTTGTTATGCAACATAGCTTTATATGTCCAGCTAAAAAAAACAAACAAACAAAAAATACAAGCAGTACAGATAAGGAGGTGTGCAGACAGGTATGCTCAGTTTAGTGGCCTGCACAGTCCAAGTCCCAGAATTTATTGGCTATGCTTTTAGTTCATAGGAGAGGCTGACAGAGATAAAATATCCTTCATTGTTAAACAGGTAAGAAGGGTTACAATAGCCCAAGAGTATAAAAAGAACTCCAACCCAACCAAAAAATCCGCTCAAGTCACTGTTTATCCTCAACCAGTGTATATATTGCATTGAAATTAAAATGTCCAAGATTTTGAACACAGAACAAACTAAATTACTCAACCAGTGTCTTAAAGAGCCAAGAAAGCAAAACCAGTAGTGTACAGAAGAGCTGGGGACAGACCCTTCCTAATGAATTGACTACTTTTTTTTTTTGAGGTGAGTACATAGGGCATAGAGTTAAATATCACAGCTACGTTACTAAAAAAATAACTTACTCCATTCTAACAAACCCCAGAACCCTGCAAAATTTCTTCTTTAAATACAAGAAAATATTTCTCTTACAAACATTTGTTAGAAATGTCCTTAAAACTAAATTGCCTCTTTACACAAGAATGACTTGGTCACCCAAGGATAGGTGATGATACAGAGACAAACTTAAAAAAAAAAAAATTCAATTATTTTTCCCTCATTGTGAAATTTAATTTTTCAAGAATTTTTTATCTACCTTTAAAGCACAAAATATACAGGCATCTCCTTGACACACGTGTCCAGTTAAACCTCTCAAACTTCGTCGAAATATGTCGAGTTGCCATAATACCTATAAAAATAAAGAGAAAATAAGTTATCAGTTCTGAAGGTTCTTTGCTTAACACAATATACAGTAGATTTTAATTGTTTTTTATTTCACATAATGTACAACTTAAGTACCAATATTGCTGCAGGAAATGTGGGGTTTTTCCATTAGTTTGGTAAATTATGGAGGTGGAAATGGCAGTTTTACATTCAGCACTTAAAATTTAGATTTTTTTTTTTTAACTTTTTGAAATAATGTACTTTGGAGAAAGAGCTGCAGTAGTCTTAAGGAAACAAGCAGCAATCTAAACCCTGTAAAGGGACTGTAGCAGTTTTCTTAAAGCTCTACATAAGAGTTAAGTCCTATATTGTATTCTTGCAGTCTCTTATCAAAATGATTGCTGAAAGGCATTTGTTTTTCCATAGATCAAAATAATCCTGGTGCTTACACAGGTATGTTTCTACCTATTATTTGGGTAAATACCTCACAAAAAGGCAATAACAGCTTGGCTACACCCACTGCTTTCAATATCTAATGTCTTGGGTACACATGAAGTGAAGCAGTTCAGAAAGTTGTCCATTAAAAAAATAAAAATAAAACCCCTAAAAATGAGTTGTCAAGAGACACAGTAAGACAACAGCTGCAAATTCATGGGAAAAAAGATATCCTATCTATAAATATAAAAGCTAAAATGTAATAGGATGCATTGGAAACCAAAAGTCCAAAGCTCAGTTTTGAAGGTGGAGCAGAGGTTAAAAGAAAAGACAGGGACACATTCTTCCTTGTAAAAAGGCAGTCACCAACCATCTGCCACTGTTTGATAAACAGCAATGGGTTGTGAAGTTGTAGGATTGTCTGAAACTAGAACTAAAATTTACTTAGGGCATCATTTTAGGGCACCTAAGAGAAAAGAGCAGAACTGCAAGAGAATATAGGTCATGCTGCTCCCACTGGATGCAAAACAGCAAACACCCGCTAAAACTACAGTACAACTTTACTTTAAATACATATAGATACCATGCACACC
Organism: Hypocryptadius cinnamomeus; assembly: GCA_013400635.1. Taxonomy (NCBI): domain Eukaryota; kingdom Metazoa; phylum Chordata; class Aves; order Passeriformes; family Zosteropidae; genus Hypocryptadius; species Hypocryptadius cinnamomeus. Next base: position 34,211 of record VYZP01024380.1, read on the forward strand.
ACATAGCTATACCTCTCATATCTCCTAGTTTTAAATCCATGCCCATTTTAAATCTTCCAATTTTTAGGAAGCCCATGTCTATTAAGTCCAGTCTATTAAACCCTCTGCCAGTTTGAGAAATAATTCTGTACAATTTAAAAACATTCAGATCCAAAATCTGAGCATTACAAGAAGTACCTTGTTCTAAGAAGATTTCCAGGTCATACTTCTTTGGTACCAAGTGTATCTCCTACTCTAATTCCACAAATCTTAGTCCTAAGATTAGAAACAAAGCCCTCACTATATGTCCATATTCTGATATGTCCCAATATCACAGGCTTGCTCATGTGCTAATTCTGAGAAAATGGGATTTTAATAAAAGTGGTATCCTATTCAATACAAGTAGTAATTTTTGCCCCACATAAACAAGTGTCATGTACATTTTGGAAGTTATTTTGCTACGTTTGACAGAAACATCACTCTTAAAATCCAAGCAGAAAGTTTTAAAGTTTTAACTTCTACATTTTCAAATACAAAAGGAAAGTTTTTCAGATATTCTTGATGCATAAAATTTTGCACAAATAAAATTTGGTGCAAAATAAAGCATTAATACTCTCAATTTTAAAGCTAAATGCTAAATAAAATTACCTTCATAACAGTGTCTTATTCCTACAATTGCCGTTTTTATTTCCCACACACACTCAGGAAAGTCTATTTAAAAAGTGTTTAATAGATGAAGTTTTTTCTTACCTGAACAGCACTATTAAGAAAGCAGCTGTTTTGTCCAGGTTCATTTAATAAGCCTTTTGTAGGGGCCAGGGACAGGATACTTCCAGGCTGATAAACTTTTCCAAGGTTACCCCCAGGTTTTCTTAGGAATTTCACCCATGCCATTATTTTTTAGAGTTTATAATCACAATGTTCACGTTTAAATATTTAAGGATATGATGGGTGCAAGGCAAAGAAGGTGGTTCTACAACAATATTTCTAAAGTCATGGCATTCCATTCAACTCTGTGCAGTAGTAACCATTCATGGGCTTAAGTCCATTTTCCATGAGCAGCTGTGAGCCATCCCTCAGGAGCAGTCTCCCAGTAAAAATACAGCTGGACAATGTTTTTAACCCTCAGTCTTATAAAATTAAATAAATAAAGGTGTCCAGTTAAGGTTAAAACATGTTAAAAGTCGTTAGAATACAAGTTCTTATTAAGCAAGTTGCAAGTTGTTCTTATTAAGCAACTGACTTCTTCCAGGGATATCAATAAGGTATTACTATAAATCATTAGGTGTATTATATTGAAAGTTTATATGTATCTATATATATCACAGAACTAGAAAGATCTTCTTAGGTGTTATACTCCTGTTCTCTCATTTTGTTCCATCTTCTTTTTACTTCTAACTGTAACCCATGAAATATATTCCAGTTTAGAAGACGTCATGTTTATTTCATTCTCTTTCCAGTGAACCTGAAATAAGAAAAAAAACAAATTATTGGAAAAAAAAGAAAAATCAAAAATGTTAAAGAGCTTCTAAATTTAAAAAAAGATCATGGATAAAACAACCTCTAAATCTAAAGGCAAGATGAAATAGCCAGGAAAGAGGAGAAGAAAAAATCTCCACCTAATAATTGTTTTTAAGCCATAGAAGTTATTTTATCTATCATAATTTATTATCTTCTAATTTCTTACACGTCTCTAAAGACCAAAATAAAATTGCTGTAAAGATTCTCCTAATAACCAGCAACAGCTTATAAAAAGACCCTATAATACATGACTTACTCAATCTTTGAATCTCCAAGTCTAATAAAAACATTACCAAGAAAAAAATCTTTTTTATTCAACACTCAAAAAGCTAAGCTGGTTTTTATTTCAATTTTATGGATGGATTGTCAGCTAGTACTCAGCTTTCAGAAGTTTGTTCTGCCTACTAAGTACTACATAAATGTGTCATTAACCTGGCTGCATTCTCAAAGCAACCAGAAAAACACTGCTAACAGCAATGCAACAACATTCTGGTCGCTGCCCCAGTTCCAAGATTTTCAAATTCCAACAATAAGGGTTGTTTCTCCAATTCTTGAAGGAGCCTGGTGGAGGTTAAATGAGTCCATTTCCAGAACATCCCCACAACCACATGTAAAGCTCAAGCCCTGATTCTCTCACAACAATGGATTATTCTGTCTGTTTGGCATTACTACATCACCCACACAAACATTTGGAGGAACAGAACAGAATAAATTTAAATAAACCAACACAATTGGGGTTGCATATGTGGGATAGAAAGAAGAAAAAAAAAAAGGGGGAAATTTGGGCCTCACATTTCAACGGAGATATTCACCTTAGATTTCACAAGCATGTGAGATACTAAAGACGTACCAGTATACTTCAAAACCTGCAGCTTCTCACTACAGTTTTTTCCACTGTGTAAGCTTAGCAAGATTAATGAGGAGTATTAAAAACCAAAAATTAATTGTGTGGTTGGAATATTGTATAAACTGGAAGAGACCTTCGCTCAGCTCAGAACAAGCAAGACCACATTCACACAAAACCACTCTACAGCTCTCTAATACTGTACAGCTGGGATATGTGGCTTTCAAAAATACCCACAGGAAGTCTTGCACCCCTAAAACCATTCCCCTTTATTTAAGAGAAACATTGGTACTTGCTTGTATTTAAAATATAATCAATAACTGGAACCTAACCAAAAGTCTCTTTTGCCCCATGAATAATCAGATGAGTTCTGTTTGTTTACTGATGTTACTGTATCTCACCCGTAAGTAATTTGATTTAATAATACTGGAGACAGTAAGTGTGATTTGTGGCAGCGCTGAGCAAGGAGTCTGAAATCTAGCTGGAAACTGACCTTGACAGAACATCATGTAACAATTTTGTTTTCTTTACGTTCACTTCAGTTAATCCAAAAAGAGAATAGGAAAAGAAAATGTAGCTGGAAATGTGTATCAGCTTCAGATCTTATTAGAAATATGCACTCTGTTTTGGAAACAAGAGTTCATCCAGAATGATTTAGGATAATGACAAAGAGCATTCATTTACTAAGAATTTACAGGAAGTAATTTTCTCTTTCATTTCAGGGATGTCCTACAACTAACACTCCATGCACCAAGCATTTAGCTGTTGAGCTGGCTCTCAGGAAAAGTTATAACAATTCAGTGCAAGAATTTAGTGAAAAAATGTTTCTGGATTAGCTCTGTGTTACTGTCCCATTGCTTTAAAATGCTTCCTGCTGAATTTCACATCCACAAAGCTGTGAATACAAATAATTTCATCTGCCACACAATCTTATTCTAATAAACTGCAGAACACATTAATTGCAGTTTTCATATGTAGAAGTTCCACTGCATCAAATACTAAGGTGCATGGCTTCTTATTCATTAGTAAGAGAGGCACTGTAGATGAGCCTTCCAAGAGTGCCAGAAGCAATGGGATTAAATTGTCATCACAGCCTCTCCATAGGGTGAGAAAGCCTATAGTAGCATCTTGGTTTGAAATTTACATTGGACAAATATCTCAGTTTTGATTTGAAATAAAAATAAAAACAAGAATATGATTGCTCTGCTGACGAGCCTATCCCCATCACAGATGGCTTTGTAAACCAGAGAAGTGATGCTGCTGGTCAGTTTTGGCTGCTTTATCCCCCATGAGTTTGGGTGAACTTTCAGGTGACTGGGCCTTGGACCAGACTCCCATAACCTAAATTCAATAGTCAATAGCACTATAATTAGGACCTGAAGACTTCTTCCTTGTCTGTGGTAAGCCAGTGTTGCTAAGGGCATTGTAGCATTTATTAACCACTGGGGTTTACCAGATCTTCTTAAGTTCCTTGCTTGCCAAAGGTGTGAGTGACAGAGTATAGACCATCAGGCAGCTGTGCATGCCCCATCCCTGGCAGTGTTCAAGGGCAAGCTGGATGGGGCTCTGAGCAACCTGGTCTAGTGGAAGGTGTCCCTGCCCATGGCAGGGGGTTTGGAACACAATGATCTTTAAGGTCCCTTCTAACCCAAACATTCTGGGATTGAACCATACTGAGTCTACACTAAGTGCAATATTTCAGTAAAAGAGTTATTTCACACAGTGTTACTGACATGCTACAGAAGATTTTTAGCAGCTGAGAATTACAGGAAACATTCCTGTCCTTCAGACTACAGGAATTGGTTGTGGACAGCCGTTCTCAACAAAAGACACTAAACAAGGGTTATGAGCTCTCCAACCAGTGTCTATTTACCAGTCTAACTCCTTCTACCTTGACCAATTTCAGTCACTGTTCTTCAGTCACAGGTGATTTCATCAAGCACCTTGCTACCCTTAGCTGGGCAGCCTTACAGGACAAAACACATGCCTGTCAAAAATTTCTGGCACTTGCCTTTACAGCTTCCAGAATAACAAATCCACTTGTCAGCAGAACTGCACGTTATCACCTGCTTGGTTGGTACACCCCAGCACGTAGCTGTGGCTGGCACAGACTCTTTAGTTTAAGAAGCAGTGTCACTGAAGAAGCTTAGAAGTCAGTGCAGCTGATATTTTGCCTAAACAATCACTTTCTACAAGCACATTTGGGTTTAAGCATCTCTGATATCCATCAAGATAAAACTGATGAGATAAACAGTTGGCTCTGTGAACACTGGAACTACCAATGCCTGGGCTCCTGATAATTTTCTGCCTCATGGCTGAGTTCTTGCAGTTTTCTCCCTAGCTGGGGCATAAGCCAACTCTGCTCCTCACATCATCTTACAAGTTCTCTCTCTTCCAGGCAGCTGCCTCTTTTCATGCACTTTCTAAGTACATAATCATCTTTGAGGCTCCTATCCCTTCTGTCAAATTGAGTGGAAACCTGCCAACAAGTTCAAAAGTTGTTGACTGCTTCTATCCCTGAAATTTGGCCGAAGAATAGTTATTTACATCTTCTCAGCTTCACTTTGCAGCTATTCTCAGTGTGTTGCACAAATTACTAATGGCAAACCTCTCTCATGCCCAGTGCTGGGCTTGCTTTTAAGCCACACAGCACTTTGCTTCTTCTTGCAGTTCATGCCTCTGTGCTGAGCCTGGCAACCCCACCCAACACGCTGACAACTCAGGAAATCAATTCCTAAACTGATGTAACTTAGGAATTTAGACACAAGACAACAAAAATTGTGAAGGAAGAGTGATGAAATAGATTATGAAGGAATAAAGCTGTGATGGGAAACCACTAAAATTCTCTGCAGTGAGCCAATGTTATTAGTACTGGAGTTACTGTCTCCTCCTTAACAGAACGAAATTCATCAAAATTTCAACAACTTGCAACTGCAAGAATTTGAGTGTTTTCCTCAGTTCAAAAGGTTGTCCTTTAAAATTGCCAAATTTTGTTAACTGAACGAAAATCTGATTTGTATTGTGACAGTGCTGGAGGTTGTAATTATTTTTCCCTACATTTGAAGAAAGAAATAAACAGTGAAGCTGCTTTAAAAATGCAGAAGAAGACCAAAATTTGAAACGAATAATCTCTTACACCCACCCCAATGAGGCTGAATCATTATTTTTTGGGCCCTGTACAGATCCTGTCCCCTTCTTTGTCAACCAATCTCATGCACCATAAGATATATGTAAATGCTTTTAGTAGCCACCAGTCTTTGTCCTTGGAAGTTGTCACAGAAATACATTTACAGGAATGCAAATTCTCACTATTTTAAACATCAGAGAGGGAGAAAATCATCATTAACAGCACTTACTTGCAACACACATTAGAAGAAACAAGAACAACACTACAAGAAAAGGCCAATATCAGTATATTACCCTGGCTGGTACTGGTCTGACACATTCTTTCTCCTTTGGTCACTGACTCAACAAGTCCCCAAACACCAAAGGAGTATCTGACGGTATCTCCTCTAGGAATTCTTCCAAACAATCCCTGTAGATTTTCAACCCAGACTCTTTCTTTTTTCAGGATCTCTATTGTCTCTTCTGGAGCCCTTGCCTATTGAGCTGTCCCTCCTATGCCAAACCACAGCTCCTGCACGTCACACGTCTCTGTTCCCTTCCAGGATGGAGAACCAGAAGCGTAGATCCTATCCCAGATGGCTTTTGTAGAAGTGCACAATTTTTTGCTTTAAGCTGCTCCAATAAAAACTTTCCTGTTTGCATCAAAACCAAAACAACAGGTTCACGACTCAGCCTCCCTCATCTGTCACAAGGAGAAACTGACTTTAGAAATAGCTGCAATGGGAACTCTGAGTAAAGATCTTGGAGAACACAAATTCCCAGCCCATGACATGGGCCAGCATTTACAGTGAATCATCACACAGACACTACGGAGAAGATTTTTGTTTCTCCGACGTCCTACTGCTTTGCATGCGATTATTCAAAGGCTACAATGTACTCTTTCCTGAGCCTCAGAAAGATAGAATGTATCTTTACAGCTATGCTCACACTTGCCTTTTCGTCTCAGATGAATTGCCTTGTTTTTCAGTTGTTTGATCTATGCAGATGTTTGATCATTAACAAAAGTGCAAAATACCGAGTTCTGCTCTTCCCCAAAAAAGCCTTCTGATTTCTTAAGTCACCAGGAAAAAAAAAGACAAAACTGAGTTACAAGGAATGGTAATGTCAGCATCATTTTTAAACCCACACATATTTTATAGGTTTGTCAAAAAAGAGCTTGAATGTCTGAATCACTATACCTCATATATTTCTTCATTAACATATCCTGTACAAACCTTCCTACAAACACTTCACTCAGTCTACACATCTAAAATCCTCCTCCAGCCTCAACCCATCATCATTTAACCTGGCCCCTACAAAAAAACTCCTACTTGTTTCTGCTCCAGCCATGAAGGTTGTGAAGAACTCTGTGAACGGGTTTTGCTCCCACCTCTACATCCCTCAGTGACTAAACTGTTTTACTCTATCAAGAGGTATAAACCAAGGAATAAACAAGGACAGTGCCAATATCCTGACACCCTCTAGGTCGCACATGCAAATAATTTTGTCAGTGGCACAGCATGCATACTGTATGGCCAAAAAAGATTCTGCACTATCAAGGCTTGATATGAAAGTCAAGTGCATGTTTTTTCTGTTTTTACTGTCAACATCCCACTGGTCAAGAATAATAACTTTTTTTACAAGTAATTCGATACTTTAAAAAAATAACCAGTAAGTACTTCTTACTTTGCAATAATTTGTTAGGGGAAGAAAGGATTATTTACCCTTTGACAAGGCTAATTTACAGTCAGATTATAACATGAGATGTCACTATTTTGACACCAAAAAACACCCTTTCATTCTATAAGAAAAAAGCAGGTAATCATAAAATGAGTCGAGGGATTTTCCATTGCCTTGGGGTGGAAGGGCATCATGAATCAGGAACAATGCTGTTTGCACGATTAAGTTGTTGTTCTTAAAATAATCCTAGTAGCTTCAAAGTTAAGAAAGCTTAAGTGGTTCAGTGTTTGGCAGTTTTGGTAAGGGAGTTGCATGAGCAAAATAAAGCACTAAGTAGAGATATGTAAAACTCACACTTATTCTGGGAAGGGAAAAATGTAGGTTGAGAGAACAAGTCATGGTTCCTCTGAAAAGCTGATTTTAAAATATTTGCATTGAAAATCAAAGTAAGGGATATAGGTAAACTTGACCTGATGCTAAGCAGGTGATTTGCATACATTCGCATACATCTACCCACACGCCTCTGAAACCCATCTATACGAGAACACACAGCAAACAACTCTGCCTCCAGAACGCTGCAAACTGATTCAATTTCGAACAGCTCCAACACTACCTGTACTGGCATTTCCTGTTCCAGGCAGACAGCCTCTGGAAACACTCCTGAGGAACTCGCTGCTGGGCATGTGACGGCCGCGTTGAACATTAACCGCGCACCGCGGCTCGCTCCGAGCCCGCACCGCCGCTCGCGGGGTCCCCGCTCCAGCCCCGCGGCCCCTCCGCTTACACAACGGCGGGGACAGCGCCGGCCGCGGCCCCGGAGCTGCCGCTGACCCCCACCCACGCAGCCCCGGCAGGGATTTAACCCCGGCCGCCCCTCCGGCCGGGAGGAGGCGACGGTCCCGCTCCTCCTTCGCGCTCCCCTCCCCAGCCCGGCGCCGCCGCGCCTGCGCAGTGTGGCGGCAGCCGGGACGCTCTCCCAGAGCGGTGTCCCGGATATTCCCGAGCCAGGGAAGGGAGGGAGAGGGGAGAGGCGATTGGAGGCGTTGGCCGCGCCCTCGGCCGGCGCGCGTGCGCGGTGCGCGCGCGGGAAGGTGCGCGAGGCCGGGGGCCGCCTGAGGGGACGCGATGGCGCCTGAGGCGATGGGGCGGGAGCGGGGCTCGGATCCCCCCGTCCTGCCGAAGGTGCGGGGGGAAACGCGGCCAGGTAAGGGGCTGCCACAACCCCGCTGCTCCCTCCCCGCCTGGTCACGGTTCGAGGGCACAGGCGTCCTCGGTTTAAAGGGCGCAGTGGGTGCCCCTCAGGTGCTCGGGTTTGGAGTTAACAACCCGTTAAAATGAGC